>JAKSXM010000209.1:0-168237 GCA_022575985.1 Anagrus nilaparvatae
TTATACCTAATACTTTTATACGTTCTTTTTTTAAACATTTCTTTTAATTTTTTTATCATAACCTTTCTTATTGTTTATTAATCTGCCTTACCGACAAAATATTATTATTTTTTATTTAATTTCACATTGTGTTAGCACCTTTATAAAGCGGCAAAAAATTAGCGGCACAAAATAAGCGGCACATTTCATAAAGCGGCGCAATGATACCCGCTCAACATTGCTCTTATGGAAATTCACATTTGGAGCTTTCAAAAAGTATGATAATGATGACACAGGGAGATGAAACTAATTAAATATGATAAATAAATTGTCAAAGATTATATTTCCAATTTATTTTATCTAAGTTATCACATTCAATCATTAATTATTCAGTGAAAACCAAGTTTTAGCAAGTACCATAACCTAAAATAACAATATTTTTTCATAATTAATAAAATTTAAATAATTTTTTTTGCAATAATATTACATAATAAACACATTTTTTAATATTTTTACGACTAATTTTATTTTAAATTGCAAATTATAAAAAAAAAATAGCGTCGGTAATGTGGATATTTGCTTTTTTTTCCAATTGGGGTCATAATTAAGTCCTTAATATTTATAACATATTATTGTATGCCCAAATCATTACTTTGTATCAATAAAATTTTCAAAATTACTTATTGCATCTACTAATTCGTTTAAAAAATTAAAATATACTTACAGCTGCCAAATTTTAAAGGACATCTTTGAGTATCCATAGGAAAATCTTCTAAATTCATAGGGCAGCCAGCTCTTATTGTAAGCCTGAAAGAATAGTTTCTATATCAATATGAGATGAAATTAAATTAAATTTATTTATCATTAATTTATCCAAATAAATAAAAATATATTATATATATTCATATATGGGAAGATTTAAGGACGCTCTGGCCAATGAATTCCCCAAATAAGACATATACTGGTTATTAGTGGAAAGTCTCAGGAATCGAATGGTATGGGCCTTATAGTCGATAGTCTATAATGTGCATAATTTTGAGATACAAAAGGTCCGAAGTTAAGTAAATATTACATTAGTCTTATGGGAAGAATTCAGGAAGTTGATTATTTTTACCATCAAATCGCGAATTCCCGAATGCAGATAATGATAAATTGAAAGTTCAAAGCTTAAAGAATTTATTGGTACTTTCCAAATATGAGGTATACGTGGGAAATTTCGTGTAATTAAACAAAGAAAATTTTATAACGGAGTTTTAGCAGCAAGGACGCCATATTGTTTGTTATTATACAAAGCGCACGCACTAAGGTTATAGTAAATAAAAACACAAATTTAGTATTATTCTTTAATTCGTAATTTCATATTTATTAATTAAGTAATAATTTATTATTTTAAAATAAATTTTTTTTCATAAAATAATTTGTAAACTGCATTTAATTTAAAATATTTATATTTATTTGATATATATGTATACACGGAAGTATAAATTTGAGTTTTGAATTTGTTCTTCTTGCAGAAGTACTGCATGATTAAAAAGTAATAACAATTAAATGTAAATTAGTAAAATTAAGAGATATTTACCATTAAATTTGTAAATATTTTTTAAAAAATTAATTTTTTGAATTTATAAAGTATTATTTGTATCATTTAAATAGTTAAATGTGTATTATTTTTTTTATCACTCAACGACTTGGGATTCAAGGCCAGAGCGTCGTTAAATGAAGCGTATATGGTCGAGTCTTCAAAACTGTCCCAAAGTGTTCTTTTCTGAAAGTATTGCCAAAAATAAGTCACAACCACAATTTTTAGCCTCCCAGAGCGAAATCTCGATTTTTGGCAGTCATTTTTGTATTTTGGACTTTTGTAAAAAAAGTAAGAAAAATTGAGTCATAATTTTTTTTATTATTATTGCTGTAAAAAACTCACATTAACATGAAAAATTTTTTCCTTTTAGGTCCGGATAGGAAATTTCCCGCAGAATCCGATGCGCGAGAAATCGCTAAAATACGCTGTTACTTTAATGCATATTAGCAAAAAATTTTCTAGTTGGGCTTAAATTTTTCCTTGGACTTCATATTTTTGGATTAAAAAAAAATTTGATGGGACATTTCTTTTTGAGAGCTCTAAATCAAAAAATAGCAGCTTTAATAAGTTCATTTTTTACAAATTTTGAATTTCCGCCATGTCAAAAATTTGTATTCCACGGGAAATTTTACATAAGGATATATCCTTTCATGTTTTTAAGAGCGTTTGTATTAAAGCAGCGAAATTTTAAATTGAAAGATTAAGATATCTCAATTTTTTTAAGGAATTTTTTTATTTTTTAAATTATACTAAATTATTCAAAATTAATCAGAAAATTCTTTATCATTTCGCTGTTTTATGGTTTTAAGTACAACCAGCTACTAAGAAAGAGTAAATGTTGCATTGTTTCTTGTAAAGCTAAAATTTGGGACAAAAATCCTTCATATGGGGTCAAGAATGGGGGTAAACTAAAAGTTAGTTTGAGCAATATTTATATTTTAAAATTAATTCTGTTTTAACATTGTACAAGATTAATGCAAGCATGTATACAGACATTTTTTTATTTAGATTTAGAGAAAACAATCTACAAATCGTTTATATATTTGAAGGCTCTAACTCTTATCATCGTGCCGAAGCACTGCTTAATTTTTTTGGCCTGCTGGTTTGCTTCACTCAAACCGTTTTTTAACAATAGCTATAATAATTTAGAAGTATAAATATTTGTTAATAAAAAGTTTTATTGAAATGAAGTAAAAAAATATTGCTATTTTTAGTAAAGATTTTAATTTTTCCCACTTTTACCCCTCTGGGTACGTGTCAAATAATGTATTAGGCTTTTTGTCTCCTAAAAAAACGTCCAAAAATCATTTTATGCCAACATAATGCTAAAAAAATATCGTCAAAAAGAAGTTAAAAATCCGCTCTATGGACAACTTCTCCAAATTTTGTTGCAGTAATCTAATAAGCTAAGATTTTGGTAATCTTATTTTTTTAGTTAATTAATCCAAATCCTTCAAGGTAATAACGAGTACGAATAATTTTTTGATAGTTTCCAGTCTAATATTTGTATTACATATAATATACGATAATATGAAAAGTGGGAAAATTCGAAGTATACTATAAACTGACATGCCCAGAATCAAGTTAATCAAGTTATAAATTGAAATATATGAGAAATGCATATTTACACATGTGTCTGCGTATATTTATAATAACTCCCGCATATCTTCATCGACGAATATGCGACGAGTGAGGGTTGTGATTTGATAAGGGATTTCTGGAAATTAGTTTGATTTTATATCTACGTGCATAATTTTTTTTAACTATATTTATATACTTAATTTGATTTTTGTAATTATCTAAGTGAATCAATTTTTTTATTATCGATTTTGATGGAAAATATATGGGGTTTTCCGGATTACTTAGCAAAATATAAAAATTATGTTGGTTCTTTTTTTAAAGTATAAAATAATATTCAGATATTGTAAATCACTTAGAGTTAAAACTTTGAAATAGAAAGATTAAGGCACTAATATAATGATAGAGGAATTTTATAGAATGTTTAATCTTTAGAATTAAATTTTTTGAGTTATTTGATAATAATGAATATTTGTAAATGGCTCAATTCGAACCAATCCGTGGTAAACCAAATGTCCGGATTTTCAAATCACTTCCAAAATATTATTTCCTGAAAATTTCTACTGAAAAAATTTATAACCGGTTTGTGTAACTACACAACCAACGAGCATGGAACATGTTTACTGATAATAGTAATTAATCAAAAAACCGAAATTACAATAAATCCTGAAATATATTTATATGTCGCAGGCGTTTTGTTGTTTTCCGTCACTTTGTAAATAGCCTAGGCGATTTATGAAGTGACGAGGCCGGATTAGGCACTTTGTATTTTAAAATAAAAATATAATTTTTAAATAAAAATTACCATAAAAATAACGAAAGTACTAGTCATTTTGTAGCGAGTGAAAAGGATTATTTTAAGAGGATTAAAAAAATATAAAAGTACTAGTCGTTTTAGAGTTTTGAAAATTTATCATTTAATGACTCATTCAATCTCATAATATAAATATAAATAATATTAAAAAATTATTAGCAATATTTTTCAAACGTATTTTTGTATTTTAATAAGAAAGTTAACTATGTTTTATTTGCGCATGTTGATTTACCATGGCATCGTGAATTACATAAAAGTTTGTTTTTAAAACATGAACATTTTAAGATTTAACACTTATTTTTTAATGCATTTGCTAACACCCTGGCCACCAAAAATAGAAATTTTACAGCTGCTTCTCGCAAAGAAATACCTTCTTTTTGAAGAGGCTCATTTATTTCGATTTCTGTTGGCTGTAATTCATTCCGCAGGTACCAATTATTTAAGGTACCAGCGGTAGTTGAAATTTGATAAAGTTCATTCCGAAAATCTACGACAGCCTAGAATATTATGGGCATCTAAAGGTCCGCGGTCAACCTTAGGTACACCTACGAAAACCGTTTGCCCAATATTAATTGGACAAAATTTTTTATTACTGTTTTGTAGCATGTCTTCAGCTGCTCTTTTCATACCATTATAAGCTTCGTTAATACGAACGTTAATAAACACGAATAAAAATAAACAAGTTTTAATTGCGAACAAAGAAATTAGAAAGTGACTAGGCTATTTTAAATTTTCAATAAACGTAAATAAACAAATATGAGATTGATAGAGGCATAAAATGATAAATTTTCAAAACTTTAAAACGACTAGTACTTTTATATTTTTTTAATCCTCTTAAAATAATCTTTTTCACTCGCTACAAAATGACTAGTACTTTCGTTATTTTTATGGTAATTTTTATTTAAAAATTATATTTTTATTTTAAAATACAAAGTGCCTAATCCGGCCTCGTCACTTCATAAATCGCCTAGGCTATTTACAAAGTGACGGAAAATAACAAAACGCCTGCGACATATATACTAAATATATATATATACTATCCTAAGTCCATAAACTTAAAGTATTCTAAGTTGTTGTTGCTATCAGGGCCTGATCAGATCCTGACCTCCCACTTCAAATTATTTTAAGTCCCTAAATCGAAAATATTCTAAGTCCAATTCACCCCCCCCCCCCTAAAAGCGTCACTTTTTCAAAAACCCCATCCAATGAACATGTTCCATGTTAATAAGCCCTTGTGTCATTTTTTACCTCTTAAGGTGCAGTCTTCGATTTTTGGCGACCATTTTTGTATTTTGGCCTTTTATAAAAAAAAGAACGAAAAAAAGAAATAATTTTTCTTATTGTTTCTATAAAAAAATCAAATTTGAGCAATATTATCAGGATGCATAAATGACTTAGGAAATTGAAAAAAACATGACCATATAATGCAATAATTCTCACGTTTCGTTATTTTATTGTATTTATAAGGCAAATAAAATACAGATTTTTATCCTTTTAGTCAACTAAAAAAACTGTTAGTTTTTCACTGTATATTCATTGTAAATAGAAAATGTAATAAATATATATTCGTTGAGTTAAAAAAACTTTTTTATTGTAAGGGACGTATTTTCCTTTTTTTACAACCATATTATAGATTTGTAGTTATAATGGTAAACTTTATATATTTCTTTTTTTATTACATTTTTTTTAAATTACATTTTCTTTTTTATGTCATTTTACTCATAGGCTTATAGTATTTATAAATAAATAGTATATGCGGGTATTTTTAGATTAAACAAATTTGGAAATGAACGGTCGTTTTAAAATCAGATGTAAGTTAGGGGTTTTTAAAATCAGTGAAAGTCTTATTTACCTTTCAAATTTTATTTCCATAAATTTCGAATTTCTCTTTAAAGGCTGTACATCTATTTAATTTGCACAAGGAGACGGAAGGCGTTGGCCGCACGAAGGATTCCTCGCGTCAGAACAGCCTGAGAAAATGGCAGTATCACTAGACGAACTACTCGGAGAATAAACGGGCCAAGAGGTTGATAGGAGAGATATTATCTTGGTTAAATTAGAAGGCATGGGGGTATAAATTATTTTCTGACCCAATATTAAGTGGAAATGAGCTTTTTTGATCCTGTCTTTCGAATTCAGAAGATGGATGGCGCAAAATTTGTGTATTGTCCTGATAAGGAGGACACGTTGAAACACCTTTCTTGAATGCGACTGACAGGCCATTAAAAAAACAGACAATCAGCCCTGCCCTTACATGTGATACCTCAATTAACTGTAGTTGTTAGGCTTATTTATTTGTATTTATTTTTTTTATTAACCTACCTCCTTTTGACGATATTAGAAAATGACATGTCGGACTGTCGACGATGTTGTATCGGGTGTTTTAAAAGCTAGATAACATACGTTTTTTACAGAAGATGACAATACATAAAGCACGTAATGGACTTTTGAAGAGAAAGATTGACGGAATCCTCTAATAGACTAGCGACTCACAGGATGCAAGTCAAAGGATGGAGTTCACGAATGGAACTAAATGGCCTTGGGCCTGTCTTGAAATAATGTGAAAATGATCTCCGGATAGGCTCATAAAGTATAAGAAGGCAGTGGTGTATTAGCGGGTATGGCTAGCTAAGGTCGAGTCCCACATAACCGGTAAGTTTGTCATGCTGAACGGTATTCGCAATGCATTTCGCCAATTTCTCGCAAAAAAAAATTACGGCATGAAGAACAGAAAATTTTGACGACGCAGAGGATTTATATTAGTTAAAGAATTTATAACGCTGATACAGAAAGCATGTAACAAGACTATGCAAAAAAAGACAGGCTCGTAAAGGAAGATCACCAGCCTATTGGTGTAACCTCGGGTGTAACGAAGAAATAGCTCAACTCAGGAGTGCGAGGTTTACAACGAGAATTAGAGCCATTCGTTTAAAGACCAGGTAGGATTCTGCTGGGCTCGTGATAGAATACAAACAGGTCAAGAAAAGAGTCTTGAGTTGGCCTCGCCTCGGTAATTTACGTGTGATTTTGGCCATTTTTATTTTTCTGGACACGAGCCGTAAATATACTATATTTTTTTTTTTTATTAAACGAATCTACGGGGCTCTTTGCATTCAATTTTACATTTGTTTTTTTAAATGATTATTATAAATCATAAAAACTAAATAAAGCATTTAACATTGTTTTTTTTTATTTATAAAACAGAGAAAATAAAAGAAATTAATTGTATACAGTTATTTGTACTTTCTTGTTTTTAAACAAATTTCGCAACAAAAATATTTATATGTTATATGCATCAGTTTTAATAAAGGATAAAAAAATATTCTATAAAAAAAAAAAATAAAATGTTATTTATAAAATCACATCAAAAAAGAAAAAAAAATAAGCAAACATAAACAATTAATTAATTTTACTTATTTGGATTTACTTGTGAAATTTCTAATTTACTATATATCATACATGTTATTTTTGCAATCAATGCTTCATTATAACAATAGTTTCAGTATATATATATATATATACATATATATGGGCGATTATTTCTGAACCCGGCCACCCCCCTTTGTTCAAAAATGGTGGCAACTTAAAAAGATTTTGGTTTTTTCAAATTGACTGGAAAAGGGTCTAGTTTTTTGTTCTCATTGGCCTTTTCAACTCTGTAAATCTACTGTGCCCATTTTAGGCACTGAGCGGCGGCAGGTCAACATTTTAAAAACAGAAATTTGAAATAAAAGTAGATTAGGGGTAAGTTTTTTGAAACTTTTTTCTCTTGAAAGTTGTTATTTATTAAACAAAGAAAATGAGACCACTTGCGTGGTAATTGGCTTGATTTCTTAAAAAGTTTTGTGGGTGCTATGTAGCTTTTAAATATACATATCCAAAATAAAAAAGTTTTAGTGCAAAATGGTATTCTTTTGATACATAATAAGTGTGTCAAATATCAGGGGATTTGATCGAGTAATTTCGGATGTAGCAATTTTCGGGTATTAATTCTCTTAAAAAAATGGGTCAAAATTTGTTTCAGAATCACCCTTAAAATTGCTAAATCCAAAAGTACTCGATCAAATCCCCTGATATTTGGCACACTTATTATTTATCAAAAAACTTGGAAACACAGCAATATTCTCCCAGTAGCAAAAACCTCTAACCCCTCTTCCCCAGCAGACTACAGACCAATATCTCTTTTATGCATAATCTCTAAAATACTAGAAAAAATCCTCCATAAACAAATTATTGAATACATCACGCACTACAATATTCTTGACTCTTTTCAGTCTGGTTTTCTCAAAAATCACAGTACAAACTATTTACTCACAAACCTAACTGATGATATCTGTAAAGGCTTTCACCAAGATCGCATCACTATACTACTTCTTTTAGATTTATCTAAAGCCTTTGATAGGGTTTCCCATACTATCCTTCTGGACAAGCTTTCTGCTATTGGTTTTTCTCCCCAAGTTGTTGGCTGGTTCACAGAATATCTATGTAACCGTACCCAGTCAGTTATTTTGGAAAATAAGTCCTCTTCAACACTTAACATAGTCAGCGGGGGTTCCCCAAGGGTCAGTCCTTGGCCCCTTACTGTTCACTAATTTACATAAATGACCTTGGCCGTAAAATCATTTACTCAAAGCGCCTAATGTTTGCTGACGATCTCCAAATTTACTTGCAAGTACCTTACAAAGATTTAAATTTGGGAAAAATTGGTGTTCTTCCAACAATTTCAAAATAAACATTGACAAGTCCAACTTCATAATCTTTTAGCAAAAAATCAAGTACTTTCGACAGTAATACTTCCTTTTATTTTAAAAGCACAAGAATACAGCTTACTAAAACCGTAAAAAACCTTGGTCTCTTCATTAATCAGGACATGAAATGGCGTTCTCAAGTCAACCACATAGTAAAATCGGCCAATAATGTCCTCTACAGGTTAAGACATTTCAAGCACTTAATCAACTCGAACCTCCGTAAGCAGCTTGTTACTGCTCTTGTTTTTCCCATTCTTGACTCTGGCGTCTTTCCCATGGGTAAATTGCCTGACCATCAATATAATCGCCTACAAAAATTATTAAACGCCTCCGTCAGATATGTCTTGTGATATTAGATACCCGTTTCGCACCTCCCCTGACAGAATAAAGCTTGGATGGCTAAACGTTAAACTAAGAGCAAAATACTTAAGTGCTTAAATAATAATATATTGTAAAATACTTAAATAATAATTTATAACGTACTAAACAATGGGATACCTGCATATCTCAAGGAAAAAATCAAAATCTATATTCCTGCAAGAACCCTCCGCCCTAAAAATCGTCCTCACCTAGTAGTTGATACATCCACTAACCCTATTTACAATAATTCCTCACTCGTATTCATGATCTCCTTCTGGAACTCTCTCCCCGAAGAAATCCGTCTGTCAAGCTCAGTAGGAAGTTTTCAAATCTAGTCTTTACCAACATCTCCTTGAGATTGACAGACGTGAATCTAACCTCCCCTAACTCACATTTACTCCTACATTCCATACACTTTAAATCTCATAAGCCTCTTTTCCCCTCTACCCCTATTTTCTAGTTCATAATTATTATCATATTGTATTATTATATTAATTTTTTATATATTGTAAATATTTTATTATACCAAATTTAATTAGCGTGTAGCAACAAATTTTTATCTATTTAAATTAATGTACTTCAATATTTATTGTACAATCTTGTACGATAATCTTATTAATAAAAAAAAAAAAAAAAAAAAAAAAAAGACTACCATTTTGCACTAAAACTTTTTTATTTTGGATATGTAGGTTCAGATATATCATCAGTCAAAGTAGCCGTTTTTTACCCATTTTTAAAAACTACTTAGCACCCACAAAACTTTTTAAGAAATCAATCAATTTCCATGCAAATGGTCTCATTTTCTTCGTTTTAATAAATTACAACTTTTAAGAGAAAAAAATTTCAAAAAACTTACCGTTAATCTACTTTTATTTCAATTTTTCTTTTTTTAAAATGTCGACCTGCCGCCGCTCAGTGCCTAAAATGGGCACAGTAGATTTACAGAGTTGAAAAGGCCAATGAGACTAAAAAACTAGACCCTTTTCCAGTCAATTCGAGAAAAACAAAATCTTTTTAAGTTGCCGCCATTTTTGGACAGATAAGGGTGGCCGGGTTGAGAAATAATCGCCCATATATATATTTGTATATATTGTAAGATAAAAGGAAAATGTTTACATTTTCATTTATTCAATATAAGGAAAGTTCCTAGCTTTTGGGTTCACTGAAAAATGATTTTTATGCTACTTTAAATAATAAGTGTTAACTTATCATTTATTAAAATTTATTCTTAATTTTTTCAATGCATCTTATAAATAAACTCAAATACTAAAATTTTCCAGTAGTTTTCGTATAAAGTAGTTCCTCGACTTACAAACTTTTTGGGACCGAAATTTGGTTCGTAAGTCGAAAAATGAAAAAAAAAAAGGGATTTTGGGTTCAAGTAGCGTGTACATTATTGATTAGACGAAAGTAAATACTGGCACCAACTGTATTTAAAGGTCTGTAAATGAATGCTTATAAATAAGCTTATTATAAAAATCCTTTATTCTGAATTTAAAAAAAATTATAAACAATAAAATAAAAATTTAAGCCTAGAAGAAACATATATATAAAGCTGTGGTTTAAAAATTAAAAATTCAAGAAAATATCAGAATTCTATAGAATAGTATAGATACAATATAAAAGATTCTTCAATAAAATAAATTATACTAAACTTAATTATCAATTGTAAACAATTAATACGAATTTTCCAAAAATATTATTTCTCATCCCATTTCGCAAAGACTTTAGTAGGGATTAAAACTAAGGCACCCCCATAGTGAAGTATAAATAGCTCTGTACTTTTGCGCACAACACGATTTTAGTTTGTGCACATTGCGTTGCGGCTGCGCTTGCGGTTGCGACTCACTTTTACGGAGTTTGGAGAACCATCCACTGCGAAATTCTACACGCGTGAAACGGTTGATTGTAGTAGCGTTCAATCGCAGGCGTCAATCGCTTAATTGTAGAAAGTCCTTAACAGTACCCTTTTTCATATAACGTTACAGAAATATTTTTCAAAAAATAAATTTTGAATACTATGATTTTTTGAAACTTTTAAATCAATTTTAGAATCTGCAGTTTAAAGATTTTCCTTGTAAACTGTTACATTGTTACATTCAAGTAAATCAAGTATATTTTATATTTCGAAAGAAAATTTTTTATTAAAATATATATAATAAAGTTTTACCTACTTTATCCATGAGTACTCTTGATATATTTCGAGATCAATATTATATGTATACGTATGATTAAAACAAAAGATTTGACGTACTTTGCAAAAGCCATTTGAGAAAATGAGGACAAAAGTCTTTTATATACATATACATATGGACAATTTCTTTAAGGAATATTCAAGTTTATATTTTATACCCTATTATTCATTAATTTGGTTTGTATAAGTTCACCTCATATAGGATCGTAGAAATTGGATTTATTGTAATCATAAAACTTGCTTTATAAATCAACGTTTTATAAAGTAAATTAAGATTAATCGGGACACGTCTTTAAATTTTTATATAAAAATAAAGCGTTTTAGATTTTTTCGGTTTTTTTAGCAACTTTTTGTAAATAATTTTTAAAATTGACTAAATGATTAAAAAAATAACACTTAAATAATGTAAAATTTCACGCTGAATTCGAATCTGAGGATAGTTTTTTGAAATTTCACTACTGGGTGGCTGAAAATTCATATTTTAGGCTGAGAGCGAGAGAATTTGAATTGCGAAAATGCAGCAGCTTTTACAGGGCTCAAACCTTGATAAAATTGGTCTAAATACTATATATTTTGATGTGGTAAAACTCGCTGGGTGGTTACATGCCCTTTAAAATGCGTCAGAAATATAATTATGGCTTTTCAAATAAAATTTCAACGTTAAAATAACATTTTTATGCGCCTAATAGTCTTTTGTAATTATATTTGTACTCAAATGACTTTCAATATATTTTAAAGATTTTCAGTCCATTAATTCACCTGTCTCCAATAAAATGCGTATTGAAAAATTGAGGTTTTTGAATTATATCATATTTAAACTAGCAACTGTTTGGGAAGCCGATTTGCTTTAGTACAGGTTATAGTAGTTAAAAAAACATCCCCTATACCCTCAGAATATCTGAATGGGCCTCCTGGGCATAGTAGCAATTAGACTCCCTAGGAGGGATCTTTTTAGGCTATATTCTAAATGACGCTGCTGTCTTTTAAGTCACCAAATATCTTCTAATTGAACTCATTTTCTTTGTGTAAGTGTCAGCTTTGAATCCCCGTAAACCACATTTTTTTATTAGTATTGCTCTTACCGTTATTTTTAGTAAACCAAGTGACTATTTTTGACAAAAAATGATTAATTTTTAAATTGCAGCAAAAATCGTAGTTTTTGACTAAAATGGATTTTATAAGTCTCAAATTTTGTTTAATTTTTTATGTATTCGTACTATTTTTTTAATCATTTAGTCAATTCTTCAAATTTATTTACAAAAAGTGGCTAAAAAACAAAAAAATCTAAAAAGCTTCATTTGGGTATAACTCGGCTTTCTGAGCACCTAGAGGGTTGAAAAATTCATAGAAAATATATTCTCTATCGATCGGAAGACTTGACCTGGCAAGGCACCCAGAAACCCCATTTAAAAAAATGTAGCATTTTCAAAAATTTAGGTATCAAATTTGGTAACAAATATCAAAAAAGGTAACATATTTCATAAAACTAGAAGCTTTGTGAACAAAAATTTGTTTATTTAAGAATCAGATCTTATAGAAGTTGAGTAACGACGAATTTAATAAATCTAGAACTATCTAGGAAATACTATTAGGTATTGAAAATATATACGGTTCTTTATTTTTCGAAATCAACAAAAAACTTTTTAAGATTCGGAATCTCCTAAAAAATGCTACGTGCCCTGTAAAAATTTTGACCATAAAATGGCCATAATTTTTGGTGATGGGCCATAAAATGGCCATAAATTATGGTCATATTATGGCCATAATGTTGACGTTTGACCATAATTTAAAAAAAAAAATTTTTGTGATCGGTCAAAATTTTTTCTTTGATTTTTTGGCATATAAGCACGTTTTGAGATCTCAGGAAGCTAATAAACCGGTTTTTAAAAAAAGTCTGTATGTGTGTTGTGGAGTGTGTGTGTGTGTACGTACGTACTTACGTATGTAATCGCTGATATTTCACAAACATTATGGAATTAAGACCTAATTTTTTTTTCAAATATTTTTACCAAAAAAGCTCGAGGTACTTTTTTTTTTTTTAATTTGGATGTAATACCTCATTTATTTCCACGAAAGTACTTATATTTGAAAGTATGGTTTTCACGCGATATCTCGAATCGGATACTTAATTTTCTGAAATTTTTTTCACAAAAAAATATAAAAAATACGAATTTTTTTTTTCTTTTTTGACGTAGTACCTAATTTATTTCCACGGAAGTACTAGTTTTAAGAACCTTGTTTATAGTAATTTTTTGGATCTGATACTTAATTTTTTCAAAATTTTTTCTGTCAAAATTAAAAAAAAAGAAAAATAAAAAAAACTGCAATATTTTTTTTTTTGGTGTAATACCTCACTTAATTTCATTAAAGTACTAATATCTGAAAATATTGTAACCGGTGATATTTCACAACCATAATTGAATTAAGACCTAATTTTTTTTTCAAACATTTTTTAACAAAAAAAGCTCGGGTACTTTTTTTTTTCTTTTATAATTTGGATGTAATACCTCATTTATTTCCATGAAAGTACTTATATTTGAAAGTATGGTTTTCACATGATATCTTGAATCGGATACTTAATTTTCTAAAAATTTTTTCCCAAAATTTTCGTCACAAAAAAATACAAAAAACACCAAATATTTTTTTCTTTTCGGACGTAGTACCTAATTTATTTCTATGAGAGTACTAGTTTTAGAAAGTTCGTTTATAGTAATTTTTTGGATCTGTTACCGAATTTTTTCAAAATTTTTTTCTCAAATTTAAAAAAACAAAAAAATTAAAAAAACTGGAATATTTTTTTTTTCTTTTTTTGGGTTTAATACTTCATTTAGTTCCATGAAAGTACTTATATTTGAAAATATGGTTTTTACTCGATATCTCGAATCTGATAATTAATTTGTTAAAAATTTGTTCCAAAATTTTTGATCAATAAAAAAAACGTTTAAAAGTTAATAGAAATGTATGTATGATTGCATACTCGTATTCGGCGATATCTGTGGCATATTTAAGTATTAAGCTCATTGTTTGAGGAACCTAAGTGCCAGCTAGCTGGCAGGGTATTTTGTTTTTATTGTACAAAATCATTATTTATACCCCTCTAAGGCCGATGGTAAGTATAAAAATGCCACACCTTATTCCTAAAGTCCAAAAACAAATACAAAAACGAGATTTATAATTAAAGAAGTAAAAATTAAAAAAATTTTTAAATTAAAATTAAAAAAGAAAATTTTTTATTTTATTTTTGTTTTATTTTTTTATCATTATAAGTCCAAAAACAATACGAAAACCGAGATTTATGAATAAAGAAGTTAAAATTGTAAATTTAAAGTAAAAATATTCATTAAAAATTTTAATTAATTTATAAATTTATTATTTTCATTTTTTATTTTCGGTTAAAAATTTCCATAATAAATTTTATATATTAATTTTTAAGTTAAATAAACAATTTTCCATAAATCAAAATCGCATTAGCAGCATAGAGAAGTCAAGATCTACTGAATTATTTTTTTCAAATACTGCTGTTGGGATTGATGGTATTGACAATGGTATATTTTAAAAATATTTAAAATTTTTGTTATTTATTATAGTATTTACAAGGGGTGAGTGTCAACTTTTGGGGAAGCCAATTTGTTTCTAAATTTTAAGACAGATTGTAATTGTTCAATTAAATGGCCATATTCGGCCAAAATGACCAATTTTTAAATTTCTGCCAAAATTCTAATTTTTAACTAAAACGAGTTTTACAAGTACCTAGTTTTCAAAAATTCTTTACTCGTTCTTTTTGCTTCACATAACTATTTAAAATAATTTGGCAATAAATAAGTGAATATAACCCTTGCCCTTCATTTCCCACGTAAAAAGATTAAGCTTGATTTTGGGTAAGCTTATGTAGTTAACCCAAAATAAAGGGTCAGTCCGTAAACCCAAAATTAAGTTTAATCTTATTACGTGGGTTATTACAGCATTACAGCGCAATTTTAAGAATTTTTAGTATTCGGCTTAGAGTAGGTATACCTAAAACTCGATTTTAATAGCTCACGAGATTTGCTCAAAAACATCAGCAAAATCTTGTTGTTGACATAAATATATATTATACTAAAAACTTTTTTAAAATTTATTTAAAATTAATGTTTCATTTACTCTTAATTAAGTTTAAATATTTTTTTATGCACATGGGTAGATTTAAATGAAGTGTGTTTGAAATGTATGGTCGGGTATTCAAAATTAACCCAACATATTTTTTTCTGAAAGTACTACCAAAAATGAGTCACTAATCCAATTTTTAGCCTCCCAGAGCAAAATCTCGATTTTTGGTAGCCTATTTTGTGTTTTGGACTTTTATAAAAAAAGTAAGAAAAATTAAGGATAATTTTTAATAAACACTCATTAACATGAAAAATTTTTTCCTCTTAAGTTTGGATAGGAAATTTCCATCTCTATCCGATTCTGGAGTCAACAAATTTTTGCAGTGCATGCGCGAGATAGGCTATTTTTGTTTTCAAAAGTCGGCTTAGGCTTAAATTTTTCCTTGAACTTTATATTTTTTGTCGAAAAAAAAATTTCAATGGTAAATTGCTTTTAGAGAGCTCTAGATAAAAAAATAGCAAATTCAAAAAGCTCATTTTGTACAAATTTCGAATTTTCCGCCAAGTCACTTAACCAACTAAAATTGTGACCAAAAATTTGGATTCTGCGGGAAATTTCACATACGAATATATCTTTTCATGTTTTTAAGAGCATATATGTTAGCGAAATTTTAAATGGAAAGATTAAAATAATTTTGTTAAGGAATTTTTTTATTTTTTAATTTACACTATATCAAAATTAATCAGAAAATTCTTTATTCTTTCGCTGTTTTAATATAAAACCTCTTAAATACATGAAAAGATATATGGGTAAATTTAAATGAAACGTAGACGATTTAAATGGTCGGGTCTTCAAAACTGCCCCAAAGTGTTTTTTTCCGAAAGTTCTACCAAAAATAAGTCACCAGACCAATTTTTAGCCTCCCAGAGTGAAATCTCGATTAATATTGGCAGCCATTTTTGTGTTTTGGACTTTTACCAAAAAAGTATAAGAAAAATGAGTGATAATTTTTCTTATTTATTCTGTTAACAACTATCATTAGAAAAATTTTTTCCTCTCAGGTCCAGATAGGAAATTTTCCTGGCTATCCGATTTCAATTTTAAATTGAAAGATTAAAATAAATATCTCATTTTTATTATTAAAATAAACATCTAATGTGTTTATTTTTTCAACTATACTAAATTATTCAAAATTAATCAGAGAATTCTTTATTATTTAGCTGTTTGAACATAAAATCTCTACTTAAAACAAAAAAAGATATATCCTTATGTAAAATTTCTGGTCAGATTTTTGATTGGTCACGTGACTTGGCGGGAAATTCAAAATTTGTAAAAAAATGATCTTAGATAGAATCTTTGATTTAGAGCTCCCAAAAAGCTATGTCCCATTGAAATTTTTTTTTCGTCAAAAAATATACAGTTCAAGGAAAAATTTAAGCCTGGCTAGTAGATTTTTCACCGATAGATATTTGAGAAAACGACTTTTGGAAAAAACAGCCTATCTTAGCGATTTCTCGCGCATGCGCTTCTCAAATTATTTTAATTTCGAAAATTTTTTGACCCCAGAATCGGATAGCCAGAGAAATTTCCTATCTGGACCTAAGAGGAAAAAATTTTTTACATTAATGATATTTTTTAAAAGAAAAAATAAGAAAAATTATCCCTCATTTTTCTTACTTTTTTTGTAAAAGTCAAAAACACAAAAATAGCTGCCAAAAATCAAGGTTTCGCTCTGGGAGGCTAAAAATTGGGCTGGTGACTTATTTTTGGTAGTACTTTCAGAAAAATACACTTTTGGGCAGTTTTGAAGACCCAACTATTCGAGTCGTCTACGCTTCATTTAAATCTACCCATATCCTTATGTAAAATTTCCCGCGGAATCCAAATTTTTTTCAGATTTTTAGTTGGTCACGTGACTTGGTGGAAAATTCGAAATTTGTAAAAAATAAGCTTTTGGAAGCTGCTATTTTTTGATCTAGAGCTCTCAAAAAGCAATGCCCCATCGAAATTTTTTTTCGACAGAAAATATAAAGTTCAAGGAAAAATTTAAGCCTGGTTAGAAGATTTTTAACCAATAGGCATTTGAAAAACCGACTTTTGAAAAAAAAACAGCCTTAGCAATTTAAAACAATCTTAGCGATTTATCGAGTATGTGCTGCTCAAAAAAATTGTTGATCCCGTAATCGGATAGCCAGGGATATTTCCTATACGGAACTAAGAAGAAAAAATTTTTCATATTAATGAGAGTTTTTAACAGAAAGAATAAAAAAAATTATGACTCATTTTTCTTACTTTTTTATAAAAGTCCAAAACACAAAATAGGATGCCAAATATCGAGATTTTGCTCTGGGAGGCTAAAAATTAGGTTGGTGACTTATTTTTGGTAGTACTTTCAGAAAAAAATACGTTGGGGTAATTTTGAAGACCCGACCATACAGTTCATACACGCTTCATTTAAATCTACCCATATATTAAATTATTATAACTATATAATATATAGTTCATAATAATCTATATACAATTAATTATTATATTTATTATTGTTAATTTATGTTAATAAAATAAAAAAAATTTTTAGTGTTTTAATTATAAACCTCGTTTTTATGATTTTATGGACTTTAGGAAGAAAGTGTGGCATTTTTACACTTGCTTCGGGCCTTGGAGGAGTATAAATGATGGTTTTATACAACAAAAACAAAAAAAACTTTTTTTTAAATTATGGTCAAACGTCAACCTTATGGCCATAATATGACCATAATTTATGGCCAATTTATGGTCAAAATTTTTCACAGGGTGGCTAACATACACAGGCGTGATTTAAAGATCGAAATTTTAGCATCCAAGGATCACAAAACGTACTTATATGAAAAAAAATTAAAAATGAAAATTTCACCTTTAATAAAGATTCTATTTTTAATAATAAAGACCTCTTTTTTACTAAAAATGTACAAAATAATGAATTTTAAAAAGAAAAACCGAATATTTGCAAAAATTGAATTACTCAGTAAATTTTATCAGAAGTAATGGAATAAAAAGAAAAAAAATTATAACATAAAGAATAAAGTTTTTTATTATAAATAAAAGCTACTTTCTATTAAAGTTTGATAAAACTTTTGGATGTAATTAACCAAAAGTCCTTAAAAACTAAATTGTTATAATGTTTTCTAGCAGTATATACTGTATGTATATATATTAACACTGTTACTTTTTTCTCTGATGAGTCTCTTTTGTTCATCTTTATGTTAACTTTTATGTTTGTGTAAAACTTAAAATTAATAATTCAATTTTTTAATAACATTATATAAGCTTTAACTTTAATATTATATAAATGTAATTGGAATTATTTAATTTTTATATTTTTATGTATCTACATGTTTATTAGACTGCCAAAAAAAAAATCGACTTTTCGATTTTTTAAGGTGCTCAAGCGTTTTTGGATGTCATTTAATGAAAAAATAAGTTCTACGTAAACCGCATCTAAAAATATTTAGTCGTTGGACAGCGCCAAAGCATTTTCGATTTTTGAAAATGGGCTCAGGAACGTCGGGAGGGACTAAAGCTACTAAACTTAAAAGGCAACGTAAAAACAAAATTTCGGGGGGTATTTCATAGTTTTTTTGGTCGCTAAAAACGATGGAAACATTTATTTTGAATTATTTTTTTAAGGAAAAAAGTTATGAGCTAATTTCAGTGGTAAAAATGTCAAAAATTGGACATTTTTTGACGTCAAAAACTTGCTGCGGACTAAAAAATGTTTAGAAATTATTTAAAAAGGGCATTCCGCATGTTTTTTGGGTCACTAAAAACGATGAAATTGGTTATTTTTATTTATTCTTGACGGATTCAGAGTTATGGGCCAAATATTGTAGTTTGAATTTCCAAATTCAGCATTTTTTTGAGTTAAATGACTGTCAAACGTGCAGAGAACTTTCCTGAACCTCTAGAAAAGTAAATTATCATATTTTTGTGTTTGTCTAACTAGCGCAGAATTAATTTCTTAGATTTTTTTTAAGGGTGCTAGTTTAGTTCAGTGTTACCACAATGTCATAAAATAAGGTTTTCAGGCAATTTTCCAAATAATGCTGTTATCTTGCAATTCAACCAAAATACTTCCAGTTGGTCTCATTTTTTCCCTTAAAATACACCTTTCAATCCCCGTAATCGGCAATTTTTCATCGCCAATTCTCTCATCGTAATAGTTAATAAACCAAATAGCCATTTTCGGCCCTAAATGACCAATTTTTAAGTTGCTACAAAAATTGAAATTTTCATTATAAATAGATCTTATACGTCATAAAAATTTTGTAAAAACTTTAAGTTTCCAAAATTTGTTTACTTCTTTGTTTTTAATTTTTCCATTAGCAGATATGATAATTTAAAGACAGAGTCTCAATTTGAGGTTTTTAAAAAAAATCATACTTTATCATTAAATTTGTAGAACCATAACTCGGAAATATCTAAAGCTAAAAGGACGAGTAAGAAATTTTTGGAAATTTGGAACTTACAAAAAGTTGTTGTAAAAAATAAAATTCAATTTTATCAAAAATTAAAATTTTAGCACCAACTTAAAAATTGGTCATTTAGGGCCGGAAATGACCATTTGGTTTATTAACTATTACGATGAGAGAATTGGCGATGAAAAATTGCCAATTACGGGGATTGAAAGGTGTATTTTATGCAAAAAACTTGAGACCAACTGGAAGTATTTTGGATGAATTTCAAGATAACAGCATTATTTGGAAAATTGCCTTATTTTAAAAAACCTTATTTTATGACATTGTGGTAACACTGAACTAAACTAGCATCCTTAAAAAAAATCTAAGAAATTAATTCTGCGCTAGTTAGACAAACACAAAAATATGATAATTTACTTTTCTAGAGGTTCAGAAAAGTTCTCTGCACGTTTGACAGTCATTTAACTCAAAAAAATGCTGAATTTGGAAATTCAAACTACAATATTTGGCCCATAACTCTGAATCCGTCAAGAATAAATAAAAATAACCAATTTCATCGTTTTTAGTGACCCAAAAAACATGCGGAATGCCCTTTTTAAATAATTTCTAAACATTTTTTAGTCCGCAGCAAGTTTTTGACGTCAAAAAATGTCCAATTTTTGACATTTTTACCACTGAAATTAGCTCATAACTTTTTGCCTTAAAAAAATAATTCAAAATAAATGTTTCCATCGTTTTTAGCGACCAAAAAAACTATGAAATACCCCCCGAAATTTTGTTTTTACGTTGCCTTTTAAGTTTAGTAGCTTTAGTCCCTCCCGACGTTCCTGAGCCCATTTTCAAAAATCGAAAATGCTTTGGCGCTGTCCAACGACTAAATATTTTTAGATGCGGTTTACGTAGAACTTATTTTTTCATTAAATGACATCCAAAAACGCTTGAGCACCTTAAAAAATCGAAAAGTCGATTTTTTTTTTGGCAGTCTAATGTTTATATGTTATTCATAAATTGTAAAATGACTATTTTATAAAAGAAGAGATTTATACTGTACTTCGAACTTATTTGGGAGTGATCAAAAAGACTTAAAATAATTTCGATTAATAATTTAATATCGCTCATGTTGATTTATAACAGTTTTAACTATTAAGACGTAAGTAAGTCCATACGTTAGTAATTTATTGATATTTAGTATTAAAATTGAAAAGACATACTCAATACCCTCTATTAACATGGAACATGTTTATAGGGAGCGGGTTCTTCAAAACTTGAAAATTAAGGGGGTGGGTCAAATTTGTCCTATTCAAGGGGGGGTGGTCAAATTTGTCCAATGAGACTTAGAAAAATTAGGTAAGTATATATAAATAAATAAAATACTTTTAAAAGACTTGTATTTTATTTATAATAAAATACAATATAATAAAATTGCCGATTGGTCTCGCATTTTTCATCCAAGGGTCTACTTTGAAGTTCGGAAAGCTATGATTTTTAATCACTAATTCTTTAGCCGTGATAGTCAATAAATCAAAGAGGGTTCAGCAAAAAAAGTTGATTATGTAAAAATACAAAATAAATGTAGTTTTTATTTTTTTAATTTGAGCACTTATAAAGGTAATTTTTACTCCTATATCGATTCAAAAAATAATTCAATATCGAATAAATATCTATCGATTTTGGAATTCATTCAAAGGAGGAAAATTTTTAAAATAAATGCATTTTATACTATAGAAAATCAAATCAATTAAGTATATTTTGAAGAAAAAACTTATAACCGGTTTGTGTAAACACAACCTAAATGCATGGAACATGTTTACTTTCAGATGAGGACTAGGTACAATACAAATGTTACTCAACATTACAATACAATTTTCTATTTTTATAATTTGTAATTATCACCTCACTATCTGTTAAGACTCTAAACCCAAACTATTTTGATTCCCTAAACCTTGAATTATTCTAAGTCCCTTAATCGATATAATTCCAAGTCCCTTAATCGATATTATTTCAAGTCCCCGAACCTGAATTATTCCAAGTCCCTAAATCGATATTATTCTAAAAGTCCATAAACCTGTACTATCCTAAGTCCTTAAGCCCAGATTTTTCAAAGTCTTTTAAAAGTATTTTATTTATTTATATATACTTACCTAATTATTTTAAGTCTCATTTGACCCCCCCCCCCTTAAATAGGGCAAATTTGACCCCCCCCCTTAATTTTCAAGTTTTGAAGTATCCCTTCCCTATAAACATGTTCCATGTTAAAAAAACCTGAAAAGTGAAAAGTACCCTAAATCCATAAAAGAAATAATAAAGGTTTCAAAAACTTTCTTTACAAGAAATGTACATTTAGTAAGAAAAATGAAACGTTTCATTCCGACATCGGGTATAGTGAAGACTATAGGAGTAAAAACTATTGTTACCTTGTATTTTTACAACGTTCGTATTCCACTAGTTAAAATGTATTTTCAGCTCTTCATTGAAGCTGTACAAATTAGACCATAATAAAGCTTTTTTGCGGAACCTCATTCCATTTCTAGCTCAAAAAGGCCAATTTTGACCAGAGCAGTGTTAGGGAGTATCATGACGATAAAGATGTACGTGAAGAATCGTATACATATATTATTGTGATTTCAGGTTATTTACATAGTTTTTATTAAATATTATTTATTTTTATAGGTAAACGTAAAAAACAAATTTCAAATTCATTATTTGGGAATTTATTTATCATATATTATTAATTTAATTATCTTTTGTTATCATACTTTTTAAAAACTACAAGAGTATCCTCAATAGAAGCAATAACTAATTTTTTGTTAGTTTTTAAATAAATTGTCTTCAATATTTTCTAACTTTCATTCATTCCTGTTACGCTCTTTCGAATATATTCGCATTTAAAATGCAAAGAAACGTAATTTAAAAAAAAGATAATCTTGTCGGGTGTAGAGACAGCCTTATCAAAAATGAATACCTTCTAAAAACCTTGATATCATTTTATTTTGGCATTTCCGTGAAGTTACCACCCCCCCCCCCATATAAAAGTTTATTATACCAATCGTTTGCCCGTAATTAGTCCTTTGTTTTGGTAGGGTCAAAAGGTTTTCGCGTCCCTTAGTTAATTAATTAATCCAAAAAAACCTGCGGGGGGTACTTTCCATCCCCCGAAAAATTAAAAGTTATTTTTAAATATTTCCTTCGTTTGTTCGTTTGTGCGTCGTTTACGCTTTCATCCGCGGTAATAAATTAATTTACTCAGTAGTGACGCTTAACCCTGCGCTTCTCGCTGCTACCACTATTCGAAATCAGCTGCTTTCTAAGATTAATAAAATAAAACTGCAGAACATAATAAACATTAACATTAAAATTAATTAATTATAATCGATATAATTTTTAATTAACTATTGTTTTTAAGTTTTTCCATCAAAAAGAACTTTTCTAATGGGTAAGTGAAGTTTATACTCAGTCATCGATAAAATAGAAATTAAATATAAAAATGTTAGTTCCAAAACTGACTTGCAAGATTCAAAAGCTGTGTCGAATTGTTTTTACATTAAAAAAAAATAAGTTCATGAAAATTGTTAATTACTATGAATAATTAACGTCTCTTGTTCTAAATTTTTTTTGTTTTTTTATTTTATCAGGATCAACTTAAGCAAAGCTTGTTTGGTGTGCCTACGAAAAATGATAAATTAAAAGTACAAAATATTAGAGAAGTAATTTTTCAAAATTTTTTAAATTCTCCGCTAAGTTTTCTATCAAAAATTGTTCTTCCTCCGAGGTTCGAAAATTAATTTTTGTTATGTTCTGAATTATTGAGTACTTACAAAATTTACAGCTTTTTGTTTCTTTCAGGGAGCCGTGATTTTCAATAATTTTGCTAAAAAATTCACCTACCTCATCGGTAATTGTGATGTTGGTATCAATTTTATTTCCAAATCAATAGGAGCTTGGACCTTAGATTATAATAATTTAATATTCCTCTATTACAGAATTCGATACTAAGTTTAAAACGCATGTAATTTTTAAGCATTTCTTTTCATCACAATAATTTCGAAAACTGTTTATATTTTTGTAAGAATAAGAAAGTACTTCGATTAGACTATCAACGTCTGAAGTATCGCCAAATACATATTTTATGTTTCCAATAATTTTGGGTTGGAGTTTACTTCCACACTTAATAAGGCACTCATTAAGTTTTGTTCTTTTATTTCCAGTTTCACTGTAATAAATAGGTGCTGCTGGAAAAGTGGATGTGTATATACCTTTACTAGGTTTTTGTGGAAAACTAACTTTTTTTACATTTTTATCTTCTGCAAACTTGACTAAATAAGTTGTATTTAATCCTGTACCAGATATACTCTGGGGTGGTATCTGATTATAATTTTTATTCATTGATTTGGGTAAGATTTGGAGAAGAATTGGCAATTATTTTAGGATTGTAATTATAGATTGAACTATTTGAAACAGTAGATGTATTTTGATTTATCAGTGTCGATGCATTGCTTAATGTCAAATGGCTTTCTAAATTATTTTTGAAAGCTACATCGAGATTTAATAAACCTTCATGTTGATTAAAATTATCTATTTCAAATTCAGCATACATAAGCTGTTATTTTTACAAAAGCTTTTTGGATTAATATTGTTCTTTGTCTTGTGTATTAGGTGGCCCTGAAAAGGGCCGTTTGGTTTTTTGTAAAATATTCGTTGCGTGACCCAAGCCACGCGCTAAAAATTAATAAATTCAAAAGCACACAACGACCAGACACGCAAAATGAAAAACACACTTTCATACACAATCACATAAAATTAAAGAAACTTTCAATTCAATACGAGCACCTCTTGCTTAGGTGATTCAATTCATCCAGGAATTCAATTCACACCTCTTCGAGTCTACGAACTCGGAAAATGCACAACCGCAGCCTACGAGCTACTACAATAAAGAGGATGTCCAAGAACCATACCAAATACCAAGTACACCAAGCGCAGTCAAACAGCAAAAGCGTCAAAATTCGCAGGGTCGAGGCTCAAGTCAGGACAGCGAATGCTGCTCCGGCCAATATCGTGGTTATATTTATAGACAACCCCAGACCTCGGTCGCGATCGCTAATTGATGCGTGCGCGATAAAACCGATATAAATTTTGTTATACACGCTATGAGCAAAGGGAGCAAAGCGTTCGGGTGATTCTACAGACATCCGTAAACGCAAAATTGCAGCCGCAACGCAATGCGCACAATCCAAAATCGTGTTGTGCACATGCGTATTGTGTTGTGCGCATTGCGTTGCGGCTGCGGTTTGCGTTTACGGAGGTCTGTAGAATCACCCTTCGCAAAGATATATTATTTACGATCTATGAGAAAAGGGAGCAAAAGGGATCGCAAAGAAATGATATACCTGCTATGAGCAAAGGGAGATAAATCCAAGCCAAAGGCTACGCGCGACCATGTTCGTGGCAAAACTGTCAAGAAGCACAGTAAGGCCAGAGGTCTGCGGCAAAATTGATTAAAATTATCGATTTCTAATTCAGCATTCATAATCATTGGTTCACTATTAATTTTCAGCATATTCTATGTTTGAAGAAAATTCAGTAAATATATTACCATCTTTTATAGAAGCGTTATCTAGATTATCTGATGATTCTGTATCCTTAGTAAATACATTTAAATTTTGCTGCAATGAATTATCCAATGTGTTATCTTTTAACTCAGGTGATTGAACATCACTATTTATTTTAGATGCTATAAAATTTGCTAAATTATCGTTTGTATTTTTATTATTATTTAAATTTGTTTCGATAACCTGTGGGTTATTAGAATTTTTAAAAAATCGGTCCATGTTCAAAAGAGATGCAGTGTTGCTGTTAAAATTGGATCTTCAGTTATATTTAGCTCGGGAATATAATTATTTTTATTCATCCAGGATTCCTGGTAATTAAGACAACTATGAATGCTTGAGCACACTATTGGGTGTACCGGAAGCTTACGATTTTTTAAATTATCAACAATTTTCTTCCATAAGAGGAAGAATCTTTTAATATCTGGCAATTATAAAATCCGGTGCTTCTAGTTTGGTACTCATTACTGCTTTGATTTCTGCAAATGTTTTTTTGAACATTCTGTGGCTAAATCCCGGGTATTGCTTACCGTAATATTAGTAAAAAGAGGAAACAATGCAAATAAATTTTTTAATTTTTTTGATAATTGATCGTTGACTTGATAGCCATTGCATTTTCTACTAATTTGACTTGTTTTTGAACGTTCTTTAGCTAGATTTTTCAGTTCAGTTATGTGTGAAAACACATTCTTGCAGGCCTTCTCATTCAAGCATTCAAAATTTTCTCGTTCAAGATATGAAAAAACTTGTTTATAATTTTGCGAATCATAATTAAATATTTGGTCACAATAAGCAGCTGTATTATTTTTATTAAATAAATCAATAAAATCTAGCCTTACTTTTTCAGTTAATTGACTTTCACAAGCTTTATCACATAAAATAAAAATATTAATAATAATTTCATTTTAAAGTTTATAAAATCTTTTGTTTGGGTAAAACAGCTATACATTTAATAAAAGTTTGTATATAACAAGAAAGCATTGATTAAATAAATAAATATTTAAAATTAGAAGATCCTAGGGTGACACCTGCATTATTAAATAATTAAAAATAATTTTGCTTCTCCGAGCATCTTATACACGTGATTCTTATGGGATGACATTTTAGAATAAAAAATTAAAGTATTTTTTGAGTACAGTTTTTGATAAAAAACTCTAACATATAAAAAACATATCGTAGAATATAATTATTTAATTTATTTTAGACTAGGGTGGTTTGTTTATAGCGAAAATTTTATTTATTTAACAATGCTATCGTATAGTTGTGCGCGCGCAAGGTTCTCGCTTCTATAATAATATGATAGAAAGAGAGAGTAATAGTTTTTTATGTCTATTATCCCCAGCTTGGTAGTTATCATCCTTAAGTAGTTACCGCACTTTGCAGGTTCAGGAATGTTCATCTAAGACTAAAATGCAAACATCATTTGCGTAAGATTACAAGTATTTCCACAAGTTTAATTGTTCTGGGAATATAATGAAAAAATGATATAAATAAGTAAATATATATTCTAGTATAAATTATAGGAGAAGGTTAACTTTGTGTTTAGGTAAAATATAAATAAATAAATTATTTTAATTAATTTTTAATAATAAAAATATGTAAATTTTATTAAATTAATAAACTAAATGATGATTATAAAATTATTACAAAAATGTGGGCAGCTGCAGTTTGCCATGGTATAAATAACGTGGGTTACCGTGCCATAACTTTTACTTGTATAACATTTAATTTAATTAAGTTACGTGATGTCACTAAAATGCTATATATCCGGTAAATGCTTAAACTAAAATACACATTCTGTACATAAATAACAAAGAATAGTTTTATATTAAAAATAAAAAATTGTACATATTAAAAAAAAAAGTATTCTATCTTTTATTTAGAATTTTTTTAATTTCGTACATAATATAGTGACATCACGCTAATTTTTTGCTTAAAAGATTTCCACTAAGATTTTTTTTTGCTAAATCGTTGTTATTATATGCTTTTTCTAAAACTCACCAAAAAAATTTTTTAGCTCAACTCAAATACCCCTAAATCCACTTGTTTGCTAAATCAACTTTTTACTCTAGTAATAATACGATGTGAAGGATCCGAAGTCAACTACCAGGTTTAGTAAAGGTCTACTGTAGGTATTTTGTGTAATTGAATCTGAATTCAGGGTCCTAAGAAACTAGAAAGTAGGAGAAAACCTTTAACTCAGCAATACCTATCCCTCTTATGGGTATTTTTTGCAATATTTTGTAACTAATTATCAAATTAATGCTATATTTTAAGAATAATTAACAAAATAGTGGGTTTATTTGATCCTGTATCAGAAATGGAATATTAGAGCTAATTATTGGAGTTAAAAACTACATAAAAAGCAAGAAAAAAACACGGTTTAATTTTATTTTCTTTATTTTTTTTAACCATATGCATTCGAAAATATTTTATCGTATTTTAGTCTTTATATCATTTACTGAATCCTCCATTAGTGGTAAAAATGAGTTAAAACTACCTAAATTAAAAAAAAACAAAAAAACCTAATTAAATTTTATTTTTCAATCATTTCATAACTTTTTTGGCATAAAAAATGTCTTTTTTGACATATTTTTGAGTAAATAAGAGAGTGAAGGAGTAGTAGAGATGGATGAAAATTTGTTTGCTTAAGTTTTATGGTCATTCAGTGTCATTGGTTCGATTTAATAGTTCAATCCAAACCATTTCTTGCGATTCATAATTTTTTGAAGCTGATGGATTAACTAACCAGGTTGACGTAGAATAGTTCATATAATATATGTATTTTATAACAGATATATAATAAAGATCTTTTTAAGCAAAATCACGTATTATACCTATATCAAACGAAGCGTTAAAAGTTTACATATGTATTTACTTTTACTTATACAATATCCTGGGAAATTTGTATTTATACTTTATATGTTTGCATTTAAAAAAACGGATTTGAAACATATTTATAGAAGTTTTGTAAGTAAAAATTTTGTATAAAACTTTATAAGATAACTTTAAAGTAAAGGTATCAAAAATACAAATTTTATTTCTTTTATTTTGTTATTTTTCGATTTTCGTATTTATATACATTTACTTACAAAATTATATTCAAGTACTTACAATCTGGATGGATATAAAAAATTTTCTAATAACTTTTCTTAAATTTTTAAGAAATTCTTTAGTTTCATGAATTACTATCTTGGATATCCAAATAGTAAATACATGGACAATATTTTCTACAGTGTAAATATATTTAAAATTTATTAGAATTTTTAAAAATTTTGGGCAAAAATTAAAATACTACAAATATATGGGCAAATTTTAAAGTCACAACTGATGTTATTCAATTTGTAATATAATAAGTAATCAGTAATTTTTTTCGAGCTGAACACAAAAAGAAAATAAAATAAATTCCTGTATACAGACCTGTATACAAATTTGTACACATATATATCTGTAAAGGATTTTCGGGTACGGGATATATCAGAATTTTGAGTGCTTATAGTTTACGGCTGTATTAATTTCTGTATTATACACGAACTAATTTGGTTGAATGGTTAATTAATTATCATTTGACCAAGAAAAGAGTTTTTGGCCTGAAATTTCCAGTACCCGCACACTTCTAAAATTTTCCTATGTAAAAATAAAATAATTAAAATGGTAAATGTGGCTTACCAATATATACAGAAATAAATATACATTTATTTGATTGTATATAATTAATATTATATTTAAATGCATTTATTTAATTGACAGAATTTCGTCTATGCAGGATAATTATTAATATTATATTTATTCCCAGTTGCAATTTAAAGTTATTATGATCAATTTCATCTCATAATTAAAGTTTATTAAACAAAAACATATTAAATTTTTCAATAATTGATATTAAAAGGATTTGTGCTACTAACATATCTGAGTAAAAATTACAATTATTAAAATATTTTAGAAATTTTAAGATTTATATAGATTGAGGAAAAATTTACCTAGTATAATATTCTTACAGTCAATTTTTATTTTTTCTATATTATTCTTGCAAAGGAGTTCTATTGTTGTCCGACAAAATTATTTTTTTGGGGGGATTTCTTCTCTATCAGGACAATGGGACATAGTCTAAACTTTGAGTATATGTTATTAAAAAACTTTGTAGAGACATGTGTAAAATTTTAACATGGTTTTATGCAAGTTACCCAGGTTACTTAAAATACGTCCATATGACGGGGCTTAGAATGCTAAATACATTAACATTGACAGAGTTAGATGAGATTCTGCTTCTTCAATAACATGGAAAGTTGACAGTGAGGGAAATATGATATGATGGCATTTGCAGAAAAGGTAACATATAAACATAAGAGAACCAAAATTTTAATCAAAATTTATAAGATTCATGATGATGAATAAAGTTTAAGTTTTAATATTAATTATATCTGAGTGATATAGTTACTCAAAATTTTGTGGAAAAAAAAATAGAAATTATTTTGATAGGATGTAGTTTCATTCAATTAAATAAATTAATATTTTTTAAAACTTTTATACATTAATTTATAATAATATTTAATAATAAAAAAAAATTATATACAATACTTTTATATACAGGGATTTACCCAATACGTGGTATTTTGATGTATCGTAAACAATAACAAAAAAGCCCTTTAAATTTTTTAAGGCAAGTTTTCAAAATGACATAAAATATGATAAAGAAAAATTGAAGTTTCTTTATTACCGACAATGGTTATTGTGTTTATAAAAAAAATATAGGGTCTTGACAGGAATTTTCATTCAAAAATATTTTTTTGGATAGTTTCAAGCTTAATCTGTAATCAATTTTAAAAAACAAAAATTTATTTAAGATTAGATACGCGTTGAATTAAAAGCCAATTAAAAGAAAACCTCCTCAAGGTAAGAATTTTCTAATAATTTATTTTTTTCATTAAAATTAATTTATTATGCTTTAATCTTTAAGGTTAAATTCATAACTTTGGATTAAATTTACAGACAAATCAAAAGAGTAAAAGAGAATTTACCCATTAGCATATCGTCTCGTCCTGATCAACTACTAAATTTAGAGAAAAATCAAAAGAGTAAAAGAAAATTAACCCTTTGGGTTATCCATCGTCTCGTTCTGACAAACTACAGAGTGCCTTTGTCCAAAACAATTCATCTGACAAAATACATGCAACTGTATCCAGCAATTTTAAAACTATTAAGAGTTTTGGCTAACTAAAATCTACTAGCTTCGTTGATATTCTGTTGAAATGATGAAAGGAGTTGAAAGAAGATCAGCAAGAGCAATACTACCATAAGCTTTAAGTTTTAGCGTCAAATAAAAAAAATTACTTATTTACTAATTTTAATTATTTGTTGCAGAATCTTCAAAATAAATTTAAAAGTACAGTAGTAGCAACAAGATATGCATATCAACTTCAAGAATATGATTTTTGTACAAAAAATTTATTGCTTGACTAAAGATAGAGAAATCTAGGCACTTGTAATAGTCATGATAATCTTGCATATTACGAATTGGAGCAGGAGGTGCATTCTTACAGAAATTTTTTTTTTGCATATGCAATGCGGTATCAGAATAACAAGTGAACTAGTCTTGAAAAGCTCAGACGATTATCGAGAAACTTAATTCATTATTTTATTAATTCATTAATTCATCATACTGCTGATTAATTCATCATACTGCTATGACAAATGTTTTAGAGAAATTGCACCATCTGCTCCAGCAAGTAATATGCAATAATTGTGAAATTGAACTCAAGCTTCTGTTACATTTTTGTGTATCAACTTGATTGTCTGTCTGAAGATAGAAAAATTCTATAAAGCTTGTAATGGACTTGCTAAACTTGCAAGTTACGAATTGGAGCAGAAGGTGCATTTTTACTAAAACATTCTTCGTGCTTATGCACTGTGTTATCAGTATAAAAAGTAAACTATAGTCATGAATAGCTTAGTTGATTATCGAGAAACTTAGTTCCTCATACTGCTATGAGAAATGTGTTAGATAAAGTGCACCATCTGCTCCAGCAAGTAATATGCAATAATTGTGAAATTGAACTCAAGCTTCTGTTACATTTTTGTGTATCAACTTGATTGTCTGTCTGTAGATAGAAAAATTCTATAAAACTTGTAATGGACTTGCTAAACTTGCATATTACGAATTGGAGCAGAAGGTGCATTTTTACTAAAATTTTCTTTGTGCTTATGCACTGGGATAACAGTATAAAAAGTGAACAATAGTGAAGCAAATGTGCATTTTTACTAGAATTTTTGTTGTGCATATGTACTGTGTTATCAGTATGACAAGCAAACTAGACTTAAATAGCTCAGCTAATTATTGAAAACCTTAGTTCATCATACTGCTATGAGAAATGTGTTAGAATAAGTGCACCATCTGCTCCAACGAGTAATATGCAATATTTATGAAATCTAATTAAAACTTCTGTTACATTTATGTACATAAACTTGATTGTCGTTCTAAAGGTAGAGAATTCCTATAAAACTTGTAATCGACTTGCTAAAATTGTATATTACTAACTGTTGCAGAAGGTGCATTTTTACTAAAACATTCTTCGTACACATGCACTGTGTTATCAGGATAAAAGTAAACTATTCGTGAATAGCTCAGTTGATTATCGAGAAACTTAGTTCATCATACTGTTATGAGAAATGTGTTAGAAAAAGTGCACCAACTGCTCCAGCAAGTAATATGCAATAATTAACAAATTGAACTCGAGCTTCTGTTTCATTTTTGTGTATCAATTTGATTGTCTGTCTAAAGATAGAAAAATTCTATAAAACTTGTAATCGACTTGCTAAACTTGCATATTACGAATTGGAGCAGAAGGTGCATTTTTACTAAAACTTTCTTCGTGCTTATGCACTGTGTTATCAGAAGAAAAAGTGATTTAGTTTTTAATAGCTCAGCTGATTATCGAGAAACTTAGTTTATCATACTGCTATGAGAAATGTTTTAGTAAAAGTGCACCTTCTGCTCCAATTTGTAATATGCAAGTTTAGCAAGTCGATTACAAGTTTTATAGAATTTTTCTGTCTTTAGACAGACAATCAAATTGATACACAAAAATGTAACAGAAGCTCGAGTTCAATTTGTTAATTATTTCATATTACTTGCTGGAGCAGATGGTGCACTTTATCTAACACATTTCTCATAGCAGTATAAGGAACTAAGTTTCTCGATAATCAACTAAGCTATTCATGACTATAGTTTACTTTTTATCCTGATAACACAGTGCATAAGCACGAAGAATGTTTTAGTAAAAATGAACCTTCTGCTCCAATTCGTAATATGCAAGTTTAGCAAGTCCATTACAAGTTTTATAGAATTTTTCTATCTTCAGACAGACAATCAAGTTGATACACAAAAATGTAACAGAAGCTTGAGTTCAATTTCACAATTATTGCATATTACTTGCTGGAGTAGATGGTGCACTTTATCTAACACAGTGCATAAGCACGAAGAATGTTTTAGTAAAAATGCACCTTCTGCTCCAATTCGTAACTTGCAAGTTTAGCAAGTCCATTACAAGTTTTATAGAATTTTTCTATCTTCAGACAGACAATCAAGTTGATACACAAAAATGTAACAGAAGCTTGAGTTCAATTTCACAATAATTGCATATTACTTGCTGGAGCAGATGGTGCAATTTCTCTAAAACATTTGTCATAGCAGTATGATGAATTAAGTTTCTCGATAATCGTCTGAGCTTTTCAAGACTAGTTCACTTGTTATTCTGATAACGCATTGCATATGCAAAAAAAAAATTTCTGTAAGAATGCACCTCCTGCTCCAATTCGTAATATGCAAGATTATCATGACTATTACAAGTGCCTAGATTTCTCTATCTTTAGTCAAGCAATAAATTTTTTGTACAAAAATCATATTCTTGAAGTTGATATGCATATCTTGTTGCTACTACTGTACTTTTAAATTTATTTTGAAGATTCTGCAACAAATAATTAAAATTAGTAAATAAGTAATTTTTTTTATTTAACGCTAAAACTTAAAGCTTATGGTAGTATTGCTCTTGCTGATCTTCTTTCAACTCCTTTTATCATTTCAACAGAATATCAACGAAGCTAGTAGATTTTAGTTAGCCAAAACTCTTAATAGTTTTAAAATTGCTGGATACAGTTGCATGTATTTTGTCAGATGAATTGTTTTGGACAAAGGCACTCTGTAGTTTGTCAGAACGAGACGATGGATAACCCAAAGGGTTAATTTTCTTTTACTCTTTTGATTTTTCTCTAAATTTAGTAGTTGATCAGGACGAGACGATATGCTAATGGGTAAATTCTCTTTTACTCTTTTGATTTGTCTGTAAATTTAATCCAAAGTTATGAATTTAACCTTAAAGATTAAAGCATAATAAATTAATTTTAATGAAAAAAATAAATTATTAGAAAATTCTTACCTTGAGGAGGTTTTCTTTTAATTGGCTTTTAATTCAACGCGTATCTAATCTTAAATAAATTTTTGTTTTTTAAAATTGATTACAGATTAAGCTTGAAACTATCAAAAAAAATATTTTTGAATGAAAATTCCTGTCAAGACCCTATATTTTTTTTATAAACACAATTACCATTGTCGGTAATAAAGAAACTTCACTTTTTCTTTATCATATATTTTGAAAACTTGCCTTAAAAAATTTAAAGGGCTTTTTTGTTATTGTTTACGATACATCAAAATACCACGTATTGGGTAAATCCCTGTATTTTTAGTAAATTTTTGTATTATAGTCTAGAAGCGTGTCCGAAAACGTAACCCTAATACCGATTTACCGTAATTTTAGGCCAATTTTAAGTGTTTTTTTGACATACTTTATACAAAAACTTTCCAAATTGACTTTAAAATGTCAGTTAATATGTTTTTTGGTTGTTGATTATGAATTTTAAGGTTAGAAATCCGGAAAGTTATCCCGTATACCATATTCGGCCATTTTTACCCGTTTTCGGCGTTAAAGTCAAAATTCATAATCAGCGACCTCAAAAACCTTAATTTAGTCATTTTTATAAGAATTGAGTAAGTTTTTCGTGAAACATGTTGAAAAACGTCGAAACGGGTAAAATAAAAACTTATAACCGGTTTGTGTAAACACAATCTAAATACATGGAACATGTTTACTTCCAGCTGAGGGCTAGGTATAATGAAAATGTTACGCAACTTTACTAATTACGGTCGGAATCGGAACCTGAAAATTCGGAATCACGTATAAGTAGCCTTACACAAGGAGTAAGAAAAAAGTGCAAATATTTAACAGGTGGCTTCTAGATTATTAATATTTTAAAATTACATTGTAAAATACATTATAAAATTTACAAAATATTTTATTAGTACACAATATTAATAAACAAATACTGTAGTAATTTTTATCGGAATCGTGACACGCGACAAGAAAAATAATAATATAAATATTCTATAATAAAGGCAATAATACCAAAAACAAAACCGAAAAGTATCATAAATATTAAAATCATGCAAAATAAATCATTATCATTATCATCATAATTAGTGTCAATTTCAATTTCTTCTCTTTTACTCAAATAGTCAGCTTGTAATTTTAAATCAATGCCAGATTCAGATATTAATTGCATAATATTTGAAAATTTATTTTTGTATGGATACATTGATTTAAAACGTAAATAGTTTAAAAAAGATGGTAAACCTACATTAAATTCTTTATATATTTTGGAACTACTGTAGTTAAATATTCCGGACATTTCCATTTCTTCATTTATTAGAACAAATATAGAATTTTTGTTTTTTAAAAAGTGAGTAAAATCACATGGATTTTTGGCAGCATTTTCCAAAGTATCATGAAGTTTGTATTCATATTTAAAATGTTGCATATAGTAATTATATATTAGCATGATCAGAATTGGATTAAAAGAACAAATACTAACATTTTTTTTGCTAATATCTTCTATTGTACTTATTAAAGGTACTTCCGTTGAAATTAATTTTATATCAGTTAAATTAAAGAAAATATCAGCAGCAAAAAATATCGAAACGCATGACAAAGTTATTAAAATAATATTTGATTTTAAACCATATGATAACATATCAATGGGCCTCTCTAAGAGAAAACAATAAATATTAAAAATGCTCCATTGTTCTGGTGATAGGTTTAAGATACAACATGAAAATTTAAATATTGAAACTATCAAAATTATTGTTACAACAGCTATAAAAAATTCAGTAGATACTTCAATTCTGTGCACATTATTAATTGGTACTAAAGCAGTATATTGACCATGATCTGGAAAAATATATGATGAATATATACTCTTTAAAAATAATTCAGTTTTTTTTTCAGCAAATCTTTTTGCTAAATACAAATCACCATTATTATCAACAAAACATTCACTTGTTTTAACACCAACACTTTTAATAATTTTTTTTGTAAAATTTAATTTTTCTTCAATTATTAAAAATTTTTCAACCAATAAAAACGTATCTTTTGATACTTGAAACTGATTTTTCACCACATGCACATTTTTGTGTAATTTTGGTATACAAATTTTAAATTTAGAATTATGCATATTTTTTAATTTATCTGGAAATAATTCAAGTTTATGATTATCATACTGCAATTTATTATAAATTTTTAAAAATGGATTCAAATAATATATGTTATAATTTTGATTCCTTGTTAATATTACAGTGAAATCTAAAAAGTCCAATTTCCACGATAAATCCAAGAAATATGATACATATTTATCTTTTTTTATTGATTTCTCTGATAATATTAATACAATTTTTGGATTCGTTGAATATATTTTGATGTCACTTATGTATAATAATGTTTCATAAAATCCATCTACTAAATTATCAATTTTATTATTGTTTATTTGAATAATATGTAATGATTCAGGATTTATAAGTTTTTTAGCTTTTAATGATTTATTTGAATTCAAATCAACATTTATTGAAATCACAGGTTTTACTCTTCTCAATTCATTGATTATATTTAGTTCACTATTTTTTAAATATTTCAAAGATTTAAAGTGAGTGTAAAATGTTATATCACGTGGTTTTAGAATTTTTAAAATGTGATCAGTGATACACAAATCTGAACTTTTAACAAATGTTAAAATTATTAAAAAAGACAAAATTTTAAAGAAATTCATATTTAATTATTTAAAATGTGGTTAATATTTATGTTTAAAAGTCTAGTTTCAGAATATTATAGGATTAACAATACTTGAAATCACAAGTTTTAAAATATAAACAGCTTATTTTAAAAAGGACACAATTGTTACCTCGTCAATGGTTAACTGTTTACAATATTGGACATGCAATTGTAACTTGGAAACGGGTTGTAAATTTTTTTAAACGACAAATAATTATTAATTGATTAAAAAAAAAAGATAGATTGTTAGGCAAAAATTATTTGCAGTAAAAAAAATTTACTGTATGAAAGAATTATTTTTTTTTTAAGTTACCTTGGATTTAGGTACACTTGCACTTGAAAATATTCATACAAAAAATATTTATTAGAATATTTTCAATTTATAATCAATAATTAATATTTTAATATTTAACACGACCTTTGATATCAAATAAAATAATCATATAATTTTTTTGAACATGAACATTGTAAAAAAAATTGTTTTGGATTTTACTATCACGGTATATTTATTTAGTCTAGTAATTATTTACGTTTAATATTTAACGTGTGATAAATAAAAATGTAAATCCTTGATTTCACATGTTTTAAATAAACAACTTGTTTTTATTTTTTAAATGACTCATGTTTTAGTTGTATATTCATGAAAATTAAATATTTTATTTTAATTTTCGTTATCAATAATCAATAGTTATAAATATACCATGAACGTTAATTTCAGAAACGTTATTAATAATTTGTTCTTATGTATTTACTGTATTTTTGGCTGGCCTTAAAAAAGACTGATTGATCCCTCGCTACTCATTTTGAATATAATATAATTATCATAAACTTAAGCCTATTATAATTAAATGCTTGCAAGGTGACGAAAAACTGATAGACCCGTTTTAAGTCATACAGTAACAAATAACTCGCAAATAACCCAATTTATTTAAAATATAAAAAAATTACTTTTATTTTCCAATATAATACCTAATAGGTATTTCACTCAAATTCATTGATCGAGATCGTAATGTATCCCGATTAGATCGATCGTATGGCACATAACGTGAGCCTCCCTTATATATAAAGGTGATAATTAGGGACATTCTACAATCAACCGTATAACGCGTGCGGAGTTGCGCAGTAAGTAATGCGCAGCTACGCAAGGCCTTACGTGCTGCGCATTACTTACTGCGCAACTCCGCACGCGTTATACGGTTGATTGTAGAATGTCCCTTAGCTGGCCAGGAAGCGTTACGTGCCATACGATTGATCTGCTCGGAATCTTTCTTGAATACCAAAATCAGCTTGAGATGTCATTAACTTCTTACATACTGTCGCTAATAAATTTTCTTTGCTAGAAAATATTTATGAAACAAATTAATAACATGGATCACTTTATTGAAACAAATGTAATAGCTGAGTAAAGTATATTACATTCAAAGCATTTGCAAATTTGGTAAATACTTGGTTCATAAACTAATATATTTTTATATATTTTATATAAATTTTTTGTATTCTAACCTATTTGTTAATTCAATCATTACGTTATGTGAAAAGAAAGGTTTTGAAAGGAAAGAAAATATGAAAAAATTACTCAACCTAAAAATAGAAGAAAGTGTTTGTAAATTTTAAACTCTATCTAAATTAAAGCATATAGAAAGCATTGGTATTAGTTATAGCAAGCTTTTCTTTGTCTAGAACAGTATCGTGGAAATTTAAGAATCGAGTTTTCTTGTTCACTATCATCCAGAAAATCTTTAGTTTTGCGAAATTTATTTATTGAATGTATTGGTATTTCCTGAGGTTCTTAAGCAGTTGAAAATTAGAAGTTATAAGTTCGGTATTTTTGAGGAGAGGCAAGGGGGTTAATATAATACCAAAAATCCAACAGGAAAGATTTAAAAGATAAGGTTGATTTTTTTATTATTATTGCAGATAGTGCTCATCTAGATATGAGAATAATCTCGAAAATTCAAAAAGTATTTCATTGGGTTCTACAAACTTTACTTTCAAGTTTCAAAATAATTTTTTAGACCCAAAATTTTTTTCTTTAAACGTGGCCTTTTCACTCAGGTACTTATGTTCTAGTTTGGTTTGAGTAAGGATTTCCACCATCGTCAACACTTATCAGTATCAGCAGTACGATCTTCGTTTTCGGGATCGCTGGAGCGTATGCTCTCCCATACAGAGGTTGATTTGACTCATGACTTGATCATAGGTCATAGGTCATAGGTCATAGGGACCATAGGTCCCTAGGTACTTCTGAACCAATGCTCCCTAGGTACTTCTGCACCAAAGGTCTTTAGGGACTTCTGCACCATAGGTCCCTAGGTACTTCTGCACCAATGCTCCCAGGTACTTCTGCATCAAAAGTCCCTGAAGGGGACTTCTAAGTCTATTTCAAGGGGATTCTAAGTCTATTTCACCCCCCCCCCTAAAAACGTTACTTTTTCACCCCCTAAACGTCAATTTTTGACCCCTCCCCCTAAAACGACAATTTTTGACCCCCCACCCCCTAAGGGTCAATGCTATAAGAATAGTAATATTTATATTTTCAAAATAATAACGTGATTTTTTTACTGTACGATGTAGCTTCTTTTATCTGTTGAAAAGGTATAAAAATACAAATTGTATTGTTTTGCGTGGATCAAATAATCTTAAAATGTAGTAATCTCGATCAGAATCAATATCGTGTTGTGGCGCAGCGCAAAGTGAGGCAAACTTGCCATGACGAGGTAGAACTATAGCAAGTGCCTCTCTCGCACCATGCGACAAGCCCAGTTTAATTCTGATTGGGATAAATTAGGGCATGTATAGAAGGATTATATTAAGGATCAATAAATAGACTCTTATTATAATTGTACATTTATTAAATAACGATCTCATAGATAGCGCAGCATAAGATACTGAAGGAAAGGAAAAAAGGAGAATGTGAATATTATACATATGATATATTATAAATATATATTATAAATCATGCGTATTTATATATAAATTATTTATATTAAAATACAATAAAAATAGTTATAAAAATGTGCTCTATATTTAAAATCAAGTTTAAAAATTTATACTTTGCGTTGAAATGGCCTTCCTCGACACGAAAAATAGTTATAAAGATATTCGATTATAAGTACAACAAAACCAGAGACAAAACTAATAACCGTTAAAAATACTAAAAAATAGCTTGTTAAATCTTCATCACTTTGTAAACTAACTTCTTCTAGATTTTTTTTTTTACTTCTCAAATAATCGTTTTCAAATTTTAAATCAAGTCCAGATTCAGATATTAATCTCATAATTTTTGTGTATTTGTTTTTATATGGATACATTGATCTAAAACGCACATACTTAAAAAAGTTTGGTAGTCCTAAATCAAGTTCTTTGAAATTATTAGTATTGTTAAGTCCATATATCAATAATATATTAGGAACATCCAATGATGTTGTTATAAATATTGATTTTTCATTTTTTAGGAATTCGTTTATGTCGCAATAGTTATTGTAAGCTTTTTCAAAAGTTTGATAAAGTTTAAGTTCATGGTTAAAATGAAAAAAATACATAGCATGCAAAAGTTTTAATACTATGGGAGTAAAAGAGCACACAGTAATATTTTTTTGATAAATTTCTTCTTTTGATCCAATCAGTGGAAGTTGTTGTGAAATTAATTTTATATCAGTTAACTTATAGAATATATCAACTGAAAAAATTATCGTTACAAATGACAAAGTTATAAAAATGATATTTGGTCTTAATTTGTTTGATCTCATTCTCATTGGTATTCCTAAAAGGTAACAATAAATACTAAAAATATTCCATTGTTCCGGTGACAAGCTAAATAAAATACACGTTAATTTGAAGCTAATTATAACAATAATTACTATAACAAAAGCGACGAAAAATTCTTTAGAAATTTGAATCCGATCCTCGGAAACGTGTGGTACCAATGCAGTATATCGTTCAAAATCTGGACAAATATGTTTTGTAGCTGCATCATACAAGAAAATATCATTAGGTCCTTCAGCATAACGATATCCAAAATACATATCACCTGAATACTTTGAAAAACAATTATATGAGGAAACTTCCATATACGTTTTGTAAATCGATGTAAAATTTAATTTTTCTTTATAAATTTTAAAATTTTCATTGAATATATAATATTTTTTTGTTATTATATTATTTCCTAAGTCAAAATATTCTTTGTAATTAAATGGAACACATGATTTGAATTCGTGTCCATTCATATTAATTAGCTTATCCGGAAAAAGATTAATACTCGAATCATGATAATTTTCAATTTCATTACTATAACCAAAAAACGGATTTAAATACCAAATATCAATTTTTGATTTCCTTTTTTCAATTACTATTGTAAAATCTAAATAATTATAATAATCTGATACATCTAAAATTTTCACTAATAATTCTTGACTTTTTATTCCTTCAGGTATAACAAGAAGAACTTTGGGATTGTTTGTATGATTTGGTATTTCAGCCATGAATTTAAAAATATCTTTAAGTTCTTCCAAAGCCTTTTTTATTTTAGCATTATTAATTTGAATAACATGCAATGCATTAGAATGAATGAGTTTTTTAATCTTTGAAGTTTTTTGAGATTTTAAATTCATATTTACTGAAATCGTAGGAATTGATTTTGTCACTTCTCTGACTATTTTTGTATCCTTATTCGTGAAATTTGCATTTATGTGCTTATACGTTGTTATTTGTGGAGGTTTTAAATTTTGGTGAATATGATTTATTAATGAATTAACCGAGCAAGAAACTAAATTCATATTCATAAATAAAAAGCCACACAATAAAACAATAATTGTCTTCATTACTTAATTTTATTTCTTTTGATAACAATAATGCGTGTAATCGTTGGTAGTTTAGGGATTAATAAATTTCAATTCTTAATATCTTTTGACACTGAATGTGAAATAAATATTTGTACATTAACAATTTTCATAGCATTTAAAGTTCTTAAAATCTATTGTAAGTATTCCTACCTTTGTCCAAAATGATTCCAATTTCAATCAGAACATGACCATATAAATATTTATAATTATCCATACATTCCAAAAAAAAAAATTTTATAAATAGTATCGCTGAAAACTAATTTGCGAATGCAAAGTCTGTGATAGAATGTAAAGCTTTTTGCATTATAAAATATATCGGTTGCTTAGATAGATGTTTTTTCAAACAATCAATTTACATTGAATTTTTCAAAATCAATGTAGATAGTAATTAATATAATTAGTTTGATTTTAACATGGAACGTGTTTATAGGGAGGGTAGTTCAGAACTTGAAAACTAAGAGGGGGGTGGTTTAATTTGTCCTGATTAAGGGGGGAGGGTCAAATTCGTCCGGTCAAAAATTGATATCTGGTTAAAGGAGAGGTGTCAAATGAGACTTAGAATAATTTCAATTTAGGGACATTGAAAAATCTGGGCTTAGGGACTTATTTATGGACTTAGAATAATATGGATTGAAAGACTTGTAATAATTCAGGTTTAGGGACTTGGAATAATTTTGATTTAGGGACCTAGAATAATATGCGTTTAGAGAATCAAAATAGTTTGGGTTTAGAATCTTAACAGCTAGTAAGGTGATAATTACAAATTAAAAAATTAGAAAATTGTTGAGTAACATTGCGCAACATTTCTACGAGAAAGTACATTTTATGAGCACCAAAAATGAAGAAAAAAAAATTTATGAGGCCGCGACTGCCACCATTATTTTCTGGTAGTTTGAACCCTATAGAATTCAAAAAAGAGCGTGAACACGAAATCGGCGATGGGTGCCAAAAAGATTTTGCCACTTTTATGTCAAAAACCGTGTTTTTCGTATCTGAGCTACCCCAAATTTTTAAAATAACTTTTTAGGTAAATAAAATTTTAAAAAAATAGGTAAAAAATCTAATTGCCAGGAAATAATCACTCCAGAAGAAAAAAAAACTTTTCTTTTTCCGATGAAATTTATCCAACTTGTCGTCAATTTAAGATTTTACTCAATTTTGTCTTAAAAAAGATTGAAGTTCTATTTTGAAAAATGCCTGTTTCTAAACTTTAAACATGCATTACTCGCTTGATTTTCATCGTAAAATAATAATTTTTTTTTTTTAAATCGATGCATTTTTCCCTGGCAATTCATTTCTTTATGAAAAAAAATCATTTTTATGTACCGAATTTCAATTTTCAGGTCTAAAGCCTTTGAAAACTTTAAGTAGCAAAATTTACTTAACACAGTTTTTGACCTAAAAATTGAAATTTGTTCAATAAAAATGATTTTTTTCTTGAAAAAATGAATACTAAGGGAAAAATTAATTGATTTAAAAAATTATTTTACGATGAAAATCAAGCTAGTAATGCATATTTAAGTTCATTCATCAAGACAAATTTCAGCAATAATATGCATTATTCGCTTGATTTTTATCGTAAAAAAATAATTTTTTTTTAAATCAATTAATTTTTCCTTGAGTATGCATTTCTTTATGAAAGAAATAATTTTTATTGACAAAATTTCAATTTTTAGGTTAAAAACTGTGTTAAGAAAAATACATCGATTAAAAAAAAAAATTATTATTTTACGATAAAAATCAAGCAAGTAATGCATGTTTAAAGTTCAGAAACAGGCATTTTTCAATATAGAACTTCAATCTTTTTAAAGACAAATTTGAGTAAAATCTTAAATTGACGATAACTTGGCTGAATTCATGTTTTTGTCGAATTTTACGTAGCAACATACTAATTTTGGCTTATAAAAAAAATAAAATTGTTGATCAGAGGGTCAAAAAATACATAAAAAAAGGTCAATCAGATTCCTTCTCGACATGAAAAATAGTAATAAAGATATTCGATTATAATTACAATAAAACCAGAAACAGAACTAATAATCGTTAAAAATACTAAAAAATAGCTTGTTAAATCTTCATCACTTTGTGAACTAATTTCTTCTGGATTTTTTTCTTTGCTTCTTAAAAAATCGTTTTCAATTTTTAAATCAAGTCCAGCTTCAGATATTAATCTCATAATTTTTGTATATTTGCTTTTATATGGATACATTGCTCGAAAGCGCACATATTTAAAAAAGTGTGGTAGTCCTAAATCAACTTCTTTGATATTATTAATATCGTTAAGTCTAAATTTCAATAATATATTCGGGACATTCATTGATGTTGTTATAAATATTGATTTTTCATTTTTTAGAAATTCAGTCATATTGCAATAGTTACTTAAAGCTTTATCAAAAGCTTGATAAAGTTGAATTTCTTGGTTAAAATGAAAAAAATACATATCATGCAAAAGTTGTAAATTTATGGGAGTAGCAGAGCAGATACTAATATTTTTTTGATAAATTTCTTCTTTTGTTTCAATCAATGGCACTTGTTTTGAAACTAATTTTATATCAGTTAACGAATCGAAGATATCACTTGAAAAAATTATCGTTACAATAGACAAAGTTATAAAAATGATATTTGATCTTAATTTGTTTGATCTCATTCTCATTGGTATTCCTAAAAGGTAACAATAAATACTAAAAATATTCCATTGTTCCGATGACAAGCTAATAAAAGTACACGTTAATTTGAAGGTAGATATGACAATAATTAATACGGCAAAACCGAAACAAAATTCTTTAGAAATTTGAACTCGGTGCTCGGAAACGTATGGTACCAAAGCTGTATATCGTTCAAAATCTGGACAAATATATTTTGCAGATACACCGTACAAGAAATTATCACTATGTCTTTCAGCAAAACGATATGCAAAATACATATCACCTGAAAACTTTGAAAAACAACTATATGATGAAATTTCCACATACTTTATGTAAATCGATGTAAAATTTAATTTTTCCTTAAAAATTTTAAATTTTTCAGTGAATATGTAAAATGTTTTTGATACATTATTTCCAAATTCAAAATATTCCTTGTATAAAAAAGGAACACATGATTTGAATTCGTATCCATTCATATTATTTAGTTTATTCGGAAAAAGATCAATACTCGAATCATGATAATTTTCGATTTCATTGTTATAACCAAGAAACAGATTTAAAAACCAAATATCAATTTTTAATTCCTTTTTTTCAATGACTATTGTAAAATCTAAAAGGTTATAATAATCTGATATGTCTAAAATTTTAATTAATAATTCCATACTTTTTATTCCTTCAGGTATAACAAGAAGAACTTTGGGATTGTTTGTATGATTTGGTATTTCAGCTATGAATTTAAAAATATCTTTAAGTTCTTCCAAAGCCTTTTTTATTTTAGCGTTATTAATTTGAATAACATGCAATGCATTAGAATGAATGAGTTTTTTAATCTTTGAAGTTTTTTGAGATTTTAAATTTACATTTACTGAAATCGTAGGAATTGATTTTGTCACTTCTCTGACTATTTTTGTATCTTGACTCGTGAAATTTGCATTTATGTGTTTATACGTAGTTATTTGTGGAGGTTTTAAATTTTGGTGAATATGATTTATTAATGAATCAACTGAGCAAGAAACTAAATTCATATTCACAAACAAAAAAGTACAGAATAAAACAATAAACGTCTTCATTTTTTAATTTTATTTCTTTTGATAACAATAATGTGTGTAATTGTTGATAGTTCAATGATAAAAGAAATTTTAATTCTAAATATCTTTGTACACTGAAAATGAAATACTTATTTGTAAATATAAACTTTTTTAAAGCGTTTAAAACTCTATTTAAAGTATGCCTACCTGTGTCCAAAATGATTCCAATTTGAATCAGAACTGTACCATATAAATATTTATAATTATGCATGCATTCAATAAAATTTTTCACAACTAGTATCCTTGACAGCTAATATGCGAATGCAAAGTTTGAAGCTTTTTGCATTATAAACTTTATCGGTTGCTTAGTTACACGTTTTTTTTAAACAATCAATTTGCATTGAATTTTTCAAAATCAATTTCTATAGTAATTAATATAATTAACTTTATTTTTTAAAATGAGTAACGTTTATTGTGTCATTATTATTTTCCATTGCCTATTTCCATTAGAATTATGAAACAGAAATTATATCCAGAAAAAATATTCATTCCATTTTCCCCAAATTCCAGAAGCTGTTTTTTGCAAGGCTACTTATATGTGAAATATAAGTTATTCGATACTTGATTTCAAATCAAGTCACGACTCCAAAAAATTAGTCCGAATACTGAAAATCTGTATTTTCGATCAATTTTGAAGGCTATTTTGACAAATTTTATAAGAAACATTTCTTATTGTTCTTAAAATGATAGTTAATATGTTGTCGAGGTCGCTAAATAAGGATATTTAGGTACCGACCCCGAAAACTTTCTTCGAGTGCCAATTATGGGTATCTATCGGTTAATTTTCTATGTTTTTTCTACATATTACTTTAAATTCCTACCTACCTTACATTATAAGGACTTTTTCGTGGCTGAGAAAAAAATAGTTGTTATTTTAATTATACGAATTTTAAATAACAATAACTAAGATTCATCAAAGGATAAAGTAACATCTAATTTTGTATAAGCTGAAAAATTCGTAGTTAAAGTATATAAAATACGTCTAATTGTTGATGAGCTGCGTTATTGATACCACAATCATGTTACGACATTTAATTTAGAAGAATATCCTGGTGCATCAATAAAGTAACACATCTTAAGGACATTTTATACAATTTTTTTCGTAACAAACATTTTAAATACTTAATAGTGAAAGGAGATCCAAATTCTTTTGGATTCTACATAAAAGATGGTCTTTTATTACCAAAGCGCGTAAATACTTTAATAACCGATCAAGAAGATCTTGCTCCTAGTTGTACTTGTAAAGAGTCCAACAGTAGGATGTACATGCCAAATAGCATTTATAGCTTATTGTTTATTTTTTGAATGTAGAGAATATAATGTAAAAACACATGCAAAATGTTCACATACATATGCGTAGATTTAAATGAAGCGTACACGACTTGTATGGTCGGGTCTTTAAAACTGCCCCAAAGTGCTTTTTTTCTGAAAGTACTACCAAAAATAAGTCACCAGCCCAATTTTTAGCTTCCCAGATCAAAATCTTGATTTTTGGCAGCCATTTTTATGTTTTGGACTTTTGTAAAAAAAGTAAGAAAAATGAGTCATAATTTTTTTTTATTATTGCTGTAAAAAACTTACATTAGCATGAAAAATTTTTTCCTTTTAGGTCCGGATAGGAAATTTCCCTGGCTATTCGATTCCGGATTTTGCTAAGAGAGGTTAAAAATTGGGGCTGGTGACTTATTTTTGATAGTACTTTCAGAAAAAAACACTTTGTGGCAGTTTTGAAGACCCGACCATACAAGTCGTGTACGCTTCATTTAAATCTACCCATATATACACTGTAAGAAAAAAATATTTTAAAAAAATTTTGGGGAATCATAAATTTTATTTATAATTTAAGAATTGTAAATTATTTTAACTATAAATCTAATTTTTATCGTTCCTTATATTTTGTCTCCCTAGGGGAGAAAATAGGTTTTTTCATTATACGCTGCAAAAAAGATCTACTGTTGAACAAATAGATATTTTTTTGCCCTAGATATGTAAAAGTATATGAGTATTTAAATGTATGGCCACATTTAGTAGTAGTATTACTAACATTTTTGGGTCGCAAAGACCGATTGTGTACTATATAGTAAGTTATTTTTTTAATTTTAATTTTATTTAATTATTTATTTACAAATTGTAAATGAAAAATAAAAACATATTGATTCTAAGTTGTAATTGCGTGTTAAATATTATTAATAACAATAAATCAGAAAATTAGTACTCATTTTAAAAAATATTAACAATAAACATTTTTATCGATTTGTTTTTTATAAAAATAGATTATTAATAATAAATAGCAATAACAAAAAAAACAAACAAAATGATATTGCTAATAAGGAAGAAAAATATTTCTCTAAAACTGAAATTCTTATGGCAAAAAATTAAGAAATATATGTCCATAAAGAAAATAAAATTTTTTTAAAAAGAAAGGTCGAAATAGAGCTCCGATGGAAAAAAAGTTAAGCATTAGGTCCAAAAATAATTTTTTAAAAATTTGTTTGGTGTAAAAAATTAAAATTTTCGTCCACCAACCGTTTGTTTAGAATAAAATTATTTCAGAAAAAAACTCTGCAATTAGGTTGTAATCACGTAGCGAGCAGAGTATATGACAATGAAGTGAGAGATTTATACTCTGAACTTTTCTTATTCTAAGATATTATTTGAGGTTTGATCACCTAAATATAATAATATACGTGCATTAGCTAAAAACCTGATGTATGTTATATTGTATGAGTAAATAGAATAATATGTTTTCAGAATATGCAATTTAAATTTCCTATAAAAAAGTATTAAAATATTTAAAACAAAATAAAGCACGGATTATAAATAATATTTTTAATATAAATTCCTTATTAAAATTCATCTTTCATAACTATGTATATTTATTTTATACTATAATTTAAATATTAAAATTAAAATATGTTCCATTTTATTTTATTAAAATGTATATAAATTACTATTTTGTATTTATATTTTCATGATATCTTTTTTTAAAATACCTACGCTGCTAATAACCCAGTATTAAAAAGAAAGATTTGATAGAACTTGATTTAAAGCATGATTGTATCTTTACTACTTTTTAAATCTCTCACGAAATTTACCAAAATATTTAATTTAAAATTTAAATCTTAAATGAAAAAAAATCGCAACGGTTTAAAAAGAAAGAAAATTGTTTAAACATTAGGGTAAGATATTTTTAAATTGTTTTAGCATTTAGTAATTTTTTTTGTTTACCATATTTATAGGTGAATATTTCTTAAGTGTATGTGAAATGTGTGGGTGGGTCACCAATCCGAACTAAAATATTTTTGGTCGAAAGTATACAAAAAAAAAATTTCTAACTTTTTATCCCTCGGGAAATTTTTCACGGGGGTACCAATTTTAGTTTCTTTTGAACGATTTGCTTGGAAATGACAAAATTTCAAAGTTAAAAATTATTAAAATGTAAAATTTTTTTAAAACACATTTTTAAATAAATTAATTTTTATAAAAAATATTTTAAATTATAACTTTTAATTTGAAATTTGGTGGTTTCCTCCCTAATCGTTCAAAAGACACTAAAATTGGTACCCCTATGTAAAATTTCCCGAATCCGAATTTTTTGTCATATTTATATTTGGTCGTGACTTTCCGGCAAATTTAAAAATAATCTTATAGTTACAATAATTTTTTGATCTAGCTGTTTCAGAATGAAAAAATCCAAAAAAATTGTTTCGGGTATTAAAAATCTATAAGGCTTTTAACATACGTCACGTGACTAGTAGCTATATAGTGTATTGGAAGAAAACAAACCATTTTTTAACATGTAGTTCTTATGGAAGCGGTTATTAAAATTAATTTTTAAAAAATATTACTGATAGTTATTAAAAAGTGATTATAATTATAAATAAAGAAAACGTTATTTTACAAGAATAAACAAAAATTTTAATTATTTGTTACGTCTTTATTTTAAAAAAATTAAAAAGATGGTGAAAAAGTTGTAGGTTATGCATATTTTTTGGAGTGAAATCTTGTTTTTTTTATAAATTTACCTTTTTAAGTGTTTGTTAATTAAATTATCTGATAATCTGGCAGCTATTAGCTTAGTAAATAATAGAAATGTCCCTTAATTGTGCAGTATTTGAATGCAAAAGTTATGGAAGTATGGAAGATGACCAAAAAAAAAAAGCAAAATTTTCAAAGTTTCCTGTTTCTGTAAATAGCAAATGTACAAAATATCACAATATTTTGAATACTTTTAATAAAAATACTGTGGAATCTTGAAGAATTTAACAATCTAAGATTACAAAGGCAAAAAAAAATGGGGATTCATGCTTTAAATCGAAAAAAAAACTTATTTGTATTTTAATAACGTTGCCAATCATTTTCATAATTTTTAGGATTTTCGATTGTTTAAAACATAGAATATATTCTTATTAATAATATATTTTTTATTTATTTTTATTAAATACTTTTATGAATTAAAATTTGTTTCATAAGTTACCATGGAGGTTTTATTTTACTGCAAATCCTATATCGTAACCAAGTTTTTGATTCGGCACCCAATCTGGATTATTCACATCAAAATCTAAAGCAGTTTCCTCTAATTATATGTTAATATTCCATTCAGAAAAATCAATTATTTAGAAAAAAAAGAAAATTGTATATTATATATGCCAACAAATTCTAACATATAAAACTGGATATTAAGTATCTAATGAATCAATTTTCCAAAAAAGTCTTTCACTTTATTCTAAAAAGATATTAAAAACAATAATAAGAAACTCTTTAACTTTAAAAAACAAGATCATAAATTGAATTAATATTCACCAGAAATTAAATGCAAGCTACAAACTCTTGCATCGCTGATGTAAGATTCATTCAAGACACAGCTCGATTTAAAGCATGAATCCCCATTTTTTTTTGCCTTTGTAATCTTAGATTGTTAAATTCTTCAAGATTCACAGTATTTTTATTAAAAGTATTCAAAATATTGTGATATTTTGTACATTTGCTATTTACAGAAACAGGAAACTTTGAAAATTTTGCTTTTTTTTTGGTCATCTTCCATACTTCCATAACTTTTGCATTCAAATACTGCACAATTAAGGGACATTTTCTATTATTTACTAAGCTAATAGCTGCCAGATTATCAGATAATTTAATTAACAACACTTAAAAAGGTAAATTTATAAAAAAAAACAAGATTTCACTCCAAAAATATGCATAACCTACAACTTTTTCACCATCTTTTTTAATTTTTTTAAAATAAAGACGTAACAAATAATTAAAATTTTTTGTTATTCTTGTAAAATAACGTTTTCTTTATTTATAATTATAATCACTTTTTAATAACTATCAGTAATATTTTTTAAAAATTAATTTTAATAACCGCTTCCATAAGAACTACATGTTAAAAAATGGTTTGTTTTCTTCCAATACACTATATAGCTACTAGTCACGTGACGTATGTTAAAAGCCTTATACAAAAACAAAAAATTTGAGGTCTGCAGGAAAAAAATTGAGCTATTTGCCGTTGAAATATTAAGGCTACAAGTTGAAGCCTTAAATGTTGATTTTTTCGCACATGCGAAGTTCAAAATAAAATTTTGAGCCCAGAATTGGATCCTAAGGGAAATTTCCTAAGTGCCCCTTAAAGGAAATTATTTTTTAACTATAAAATAAGCGTTTACGAAAAAAAAAGAAAGAACCGCTTACTCTAAAATTTGATCTGTCAAAAAATGAAAAATGTTTAAATAGCTATCAAAAAGTGAGATTTGGACCAAGAATGCTAAAAATTTAGGAATATTATTTTTTTTAGTTAAATTTGCAAAAAAAATTAGTTTGGAGTCGATTTGCGGACCACTTGAGGAATTATTTTACATACACTTGAGGAATGCAGCCATATACCAACGTGTGGTATGCAAGGGGCGGTCCACTCAGCGCACACCAAATGTGCGCCAGGTGTGCGCCACAAGTGCGCCACAGGTGCGCCACGAGTGCGCCACGGGTGCGCCAAGTGTGCGCCAAAAAAATGGCGCACTTCTAAGAAAATTTGGACTACTGAGGCTGGGAGTGCTTGAAAACTAATAAATAATTGATTACAACCTATATTTGACCTTACAAGAGATTTAGATTTTGCAAAATGAGTATACTTGTCAATTAAAACTAGTTTAATAGTACTATACATTCTAATCATATATATGTATTAGAGTGGATCTATTTTTGGACTTTGTGGAAAAACTTTGCTACCCGGGTTTTTTTGTGAAGTTTTTAGTCATAAAAAGTTCCCAGTTCCAAGGATTTTGCTTTAGCCCTGCAAAAACACGTGCCTTTAACCACATCAATTTTCCCATTTAAATAACATGGGAATTTTGAGTTTTTAGCTAATCAAATTTTCACAAAAGCCAAAAAGCGTTTTAAAATGCTAATTTTTACTGGAAAATATACTTTTATATGTTGTAAAGACATACAAACCGCCCTGCATTCATTCCAAAGGGAATTTTTGGGGCTAGAAACGCAAATTTACCGAGTCCCAATTTCAGGGTTTTCAAAAAAAGTTAATTTTTATCATTATCTTTGAAAAACGATATCTTAAAAACTATTTAAAGAAAAGAGACGAGTAAAAAATTTTTGAAACTTGAAGCTTGCAGAAAACTTTTAAGGCCTATATAACTCATTTTTGTCAAAAATTACAATTTTGGCAGCAATTTAAACAAATTTAAAATTGGGCCTTTCGGGTCAAAAATTACCAATAGGTTAATTGACTATAGCGAAGAGAGAATCATTGATAAAAATACACGGTTTACGTCGTTTGAAAGGTGACACTTATACCAAGAAAAAGTGAACCAACCAGAAGTGTTTTGGTTAATTTTTGAGGTTGTAGCTTTTTATCGAAAATTACCGAAAAACCCCTGTTTTATAGGATTGAGTAAACATGTAAATTTGCGTTTCTAGCCCCAAAATCCTCCCTTTGGAATGAATGCAGGGCGGTTTGTATGTCTTTACAACATATAAAAGTATGTTTTCCAGTAAAAATTAGCATTTTAAAAACGCTTTTTGGCATTTGTGAAAATTTGATTAGCTAAAAAACTCAAAATTCCCATGTTATTTAAATGGGAAAATTGATGTGGTTACAGGTACGTGTTTTTGTAAGGCTAAAGCAAAATCCTTGGAACTGGGAACTTTTTATGACTAAAACTTCACAAAGAAACCCGGGGAGCAAAGTTTTTCCACAAAGTCCAAAAATAGATCCACTCTAATACATATATAAGATTAGAATGTATAGTACTATTAAACTAGTTTTAATTGACAAGTATACTCATTTTGCAAAATCTAAATCTCTTGTAAGGTCAAATATAGGTTGTAATCAATTATTTATTAGCTTTCAAGCACTCCCAGCCTCAGTAGTCCAAATTTTTTTAGGAGTGCGCCATTTTTTTGGCGCACACTTGGCGCACACTTGGCGCACCTGTGGCGCACTCGTGGCGCACACCAGGCGCACATTTGGTGTGCACTGAGTGGACCGCCCCTTGGTGGTATGAGTTCAAAATTTTAAAACCAAACCCCTTACTCTTAGGCTAAAATAAAACTTGATATACGAGTTGATCTTTGGGTATTAATATGGAATCTGATTGAATGATTCCTTATGGACAAAATTAGCCTATAGCTAGATGGAAATTGAATTTTAAGGGAAATTTGACTCCTTGGAGTCAAAAACTTATAACCGGTTTGTGTAAACACAACCTAAATGCATGGAACATGTTTACTTATAGCTGAGGGTTAGTTATAATGCAAATGTTACGCAGGAGCTAAAAAACGACATGGAGTCGTTTTAGTATTACTTTTGGTACAAAATACTTCGGAACCAATTTGCAGGCCCGACCATTAGGTTTAATTTGATTTGGTTTAAAAATCCCAGTATAAAAGTTGATAAAAAAATTACTTAATGTATAGTAATTTTTATTTCTGGAAGGATTAATAAAACTTTGAATTATTTATGGCTTATGATTTTAAAATTAAGGCATATGAATAAGAAAGCATATAAATAATGTATTCCTCAATTTATACTCAAGTGCCTTATCCTCTTTTTAATAAAACCTAATGCAAAGCTTAAAATGTGCATAATATAGAGGTTTATTAAGTATTAGGATTCATATACAAATATATATATGTGTTCTAAATAAACAAACTATAAAGAAACTAAATGTTATTCAAGTTAATATTATATATATCTTTTCCATGTCCGTCAACTATACGGACAAGTTTGATATTAAAACTTTAAATTAATGTTTGTTTTATTATTTCTATATCTAAACTTATTTTTTAGGTCCAGTTTGCTATTTATTTAAAAATACATACCTTGAACTGTAAAGAACTCGACCATCTTCAAATAATCTGACGAATTTATTAGGACTTGTAATTGTATGAAGGTAGCTCTGCTTTCCATTATAAAAATATGTATCTGGTTTCCAAATTTTGGCTAACATTGAAATTGATAAGGCTAGTGTATCGTTACCACTTGCATTGAAAGATAATCGTCCGATCTACCCAAGATTGACGAAAATAGCAATCCATTGAGTAAGTCTGGAACGAGTATTAAAAATTCTTATTCAATAATAATAATTTAAGCATTATATATTTAATTTTAGTGAATGGTCTCTAGATCAAAAGTATAATTTGTAAACAAGAAAAGATCCCAAGGGCACCAAACTTGGTTCAGTAAATAATAAGTATTGAATAATAAATATTCAAAAAAAAAATTTTTTTATCGCTCGATAATAAGGAGAGTATTTCAATCAGCTTGGTTCAGTAATTTTTATCAAAAATATAACCACTATATCCTCCATTTATTAAGTTTTCCCCCTTTTAATAATAAATTTAATTACTTATTTAATCTTTTATAATTAAAATACCTTTAAATATATTTCATTTTTAACATAAATATATTTTTCTATAATGAGCCTCCTGGGTCCAAAAAAATAATTTTTAATGTTATCATCATACAACATTTTTTGTTGTAAATCATAACGTCAAGATGAAAACAAAAACACATTCATTTTAATATAATTAAAATCAAGGGGCGATCTACTTACAGCGAAGTCAACATGTACGTATTGTTAACTTTTTGGCAAGAAATGTCCAATTTTAACTAAAAGTTTTGTATGAATCTTTCGCCAATTTTTTGTATAAGAATTATTAATTTTAAACTAGTTTTCAAAACTTAAACCTTCAGTTTTTGAAATAAAATTTTTTTAAGGGTACCGTCTCCCAGTTTTGAGTAAAAATAACGTTTTTTTTCTGATTAGATTTCTCAAAAAGTTTATTGCATAATAAAAAGATTTTTTTACAGAGATTATATACACTTATAATGAACACAAAAAAAATTTTTTTTTTTTATTTTCTCTTTTTTTACGTATAATGAGATGGCGCTGAAGTTGATGTCTAAAAAAAAAGTTCCAAATTGGCCCACATCATAACTCGGTTTAGAATCGTCCGAAATAAAAAAAAAACACACCATAAAGTACATGAGTTTTTGCAAATCTTAACCTAAAATCAATGAAAAATATAAAAAAATAAAAAAGTTATTAAGTAAATAGAAAAAAGTCAAAAGACGTTATTTTATCCTCAAAACGAAGGCCTACAGACCAAAATAAACTTCCGAACAGGTTCATTTTAGATGAAGATTCGTAGAATTTCATTACAAATTGATTTAAAAAAAAAAATTTGAAATCAGACCAATAGTTTTCTTGTTATCGTGTGGGCCGTTTTCAAAGAGTTCGTTTTGAGAAAAACGTGTTTAAAGTTTCGAATCTTGTATTCTTTTAACTTTTAGGCGCTGTCATTTCTTTATTATTTGCGGGATTCATTTAAAATTTTTTTTCAATATTCTTGAATACTTTTTCAACACAAATCAATTAAAAAAAAAATCGATTTTAAATTTCAAAACTGGGAGACGGTACCCTTAATTTGAGGTGAAAATTCTAAAAAATCTGATGTATGGGTTATACTTATTACCGAGGTATTATTTGGAAACATTAAAATCAAAAACATTAAAACATTTTTTTTAGCTAATTTTGTTCGTACATAATTATCTACAATAAACTGATGACATAACAAATTATTATAACCTACACTTTAATTTACATAACAGATAAAATAATAATGATTAAACTTGCAATAAGCATAAAAGTACTTGAAAAAATAATTAAAGCGCCTGAATTAACATTTGATTTAAATATTTCATCAGTCACTAAAATTTGTTCTAAATTTTTAGTATTTAAATTTTGAATTAAGCATTTCATATCTTCTTTTGTTGGAATAATTGGTTCAACGAATTTTTCATAATTTGACAATGGACAAAAATCTGTTCCACAATTATCTAATTTTAATTCGATTATTTTTTCTGTAACACCTTCCCAATATAAAAACTAAAAAACAATAAAAATAAATATAAAATTTATTTATTTAATTTTTTTATAAATAAAATACCTTTAAATAAATTTCATTTTTATCATCGATATATTTTTCTATAATAACTGCACTACCATAGCTAACTAAACCTTCAGGAATATCAATTTTATGTGCTTTTAAAAATGCATAAATTGTCATATCATGTCCACTGTATAAATAAATTTTTCTAGAATTATTTTTATTAATTTTCATATTATTTATAAATGTTTTTATTAATGGACCATTAAATAATTTATTCATTATTGGGGTTGCTGCTTTTAATGTAAAATAATATTTTGTTGTTTCAATTAATTTATTATAATTTTCAGCTGTATACCATTCTGGTAATGTTAAATTAAAAATTTTCTAAAAAAAGTTATTAAAAAATGATTAATAATTTGTTAAATTATTATTTAAAATAAAAATTTTTTCATACTTGAACTTCTATAGAAACTTTAGCAAAATTAAGTTGCATAAAATCCATTTTTTTGCCATATCGATTTTCTAGAATTTCAATAATATCTGAAAAATTACTTAAAATTTTTTTGTACTCTTGACTTTCACTAAATTCATTTTTTTCTTTAATATATCTAAAAAATTATTTAAAAAATTTTAAATACAATAAATAACACAAAAAAAATAAGATAAGTAAATGTAACTTTTTTTTACTTTGGACATTGGTAATTATGAAAAAGAACATCTAATTCTTTAGGTAAAGAATTAAAAGCTATTGGTAACCAATTCAACTCATTATTCCATTTTTGGTTTTCATTTGGTGGATAAAGTGATGATAATACTAACATTAAAGATTCTTTTGTTCTATCCATATACGAGCTGAAGGCATAAACATCATTTTTTTTGTAAAACTGATCCTAAATATTTATCATATCTGTTACGTAACATTTGACCAATTTTATATTCTTGCATTATACCAGTCTAATATTAAAAAAATATATGCTCTTTAAATTTCAAAACTTTTAGCAGGAAAATAATATAAGGGTTAATATTTGTGAAGTGTGCATAGTTTGGATGGTCAAGTATTCAAATCAGACCACAAATGTTTTTTGTCGAAAGTAGCGTGACTGCACCAATTAATGACCGATTCCCAATTAATTTCTAATACCATGTTATTCTTACAGATGGTAAGTGGTCATTAATAGGGAAAACTTTGGTCACTAATTGGTACACTCACCCTATACATAAAATAATTTTTCTAACTTATTAAACATATTTTTTTTTCTTATGTTTTATCTTAACTACGTTTGAAAAATTTTTTCCTTTTTAGAATCCACATAAAATTTCCCGTAGAATCTAATTCTGGGGTCAAAATTTTTATTCGCAGGCGTTAGTCGAGAAGCCAGCGTATCATTCCGTATGCACGAAATCCGATCGCGTGTTGAATTGATAGACACCAAGTAGATTATAGTTTTTTGACTCGCTAATTCCGAAAATGCAGTTATTTTTTCTCTAAAACTGGTGTGTTTGCCGCTAGAGGGCGTTTAGGGGGTAAAAACTCTATTTTTTCGCAAATATTTTGGAAACTACGCGTCCTAAGATACTTAAACCCAAGAAACATATAGTTTTTTGACCCGCTGATTCCGAATCTGCAGTTATTTTTTTGTCTAAAACTGGTGCGTTTGCCGCTAGAGGGCGTTTTTTATTTTTTTTATAGGGGTAAGGAATTTCAATTACAATTTATTTTAATAATTAATGAAAAAAAATCTTTTTTACGGAATCTTTAAACAGTCTATATTTGATATAAACTTCTTCAAAATTTTAAGTTATAAATTTGAAGTTAGACTTCTATCGGAAAAGACTGTAATTTTAGAGAAAATTTAACTGCATGTTTCAAATCAGCGGGTCTAAGAACTATAAATTACTTGGTTTTAAAGTATCTTAAAAGTGTGTAGTTTCCAAAATATTTGCGAAAAATAGCGTTTTTTACCCCCTAAAACGCCCTTTAGCGACAAACGCACCAGTTTTTAGAGAAAAAAAAACTGCAGTTTCGGAATCAGCGGGTCAAAAAACTGTATGTTTCTTGGATTTAAGTATCTTAGGACGCGTAGCTTCCGAGATATTTTCGAAAAATAGCGTTTTCACCCCCCTAAACGCCCTCTAGCGGCAAAAGCACCAGTTTTAGACAAAAAATAAGTGCAGAATCGGAATCAGCGGGTCAAATAACTATATGATTCTTTGGTTTAAGTATCTTAGGACGCGTAGCTTCCGAGATATTTGCGAAAAATAGCGTTTTTACCCCCCCCTAAACGCCCTCTAGCGGCAAACGTACCAGTTTTAGACAAAAAATAACTGCAGATTCGGAATCAGCGGCTCAAAAAACTATAATCTACTTGGTGTCTATCAATTCAACACGCGTTCGGATTCCGTGCATACGGAATGATACGCTGGCTTCTCGACTACGTGAGAAAATCAACTTTTATGCTTTAGTTTTTCTAGTCTTACTCGAGGTGTTAATATATCAGCAGTAGATACTTCAATTTTCACCCTGTTGGTCTCAAGTTTGTTTACTAAATTATTTTCAACATATAAAAATATTTTTTGGGTAATTTTATTTTCAAAGTACCAGAATGTACAATAATGGTCTTAAAAAACTTTATTTTTCACAAATATCAAATTTCCCTTAAAAAGACTCAAAAGACAAAAAAAATTAAAACCGTTGTTAAAAAAAGAGGATTAGATTTGGAAGAATAAAAAGCTGGAAAAGTTATTTGTTTTTTGTATATTCTTGACTAAATATATTTAGGAACGAATTTGGCGACTCATCCATGCAAGTCTATATACATTTCACAAATATTAACCCTGAATGTATATTTATTATGAATTGGCTCAACTGGCACCAAAAACCCTCAACCAATTGAAAACTCTACAAATTGTAGCATCAGTTGCATAGATTTGCAATAGAGTTGCACAGTGCAGTGCAGTTAGTTGGTCAGTTAAAACTCTTTGCAACTCTTTACAATTCCATTACAAGTTCGTGCAACTCATGTTGCAAATCCATATGAATTTTGCAGTTGATTCAGGGTTGGGCCCTAAGATTAAGTTTCTCAAATTCAGAAAAAAATATTTTTTTTTGCAACTGCAACTAAAAGTAAAAATTTTTTACGCATTTTTAATTTCTAAATTCCAATTTCAAATTTTTTTAGCCATATTTTACTAAGAAAAGCTGCGATATTTGGGTCCCAAAATCACTCTAGGTTTAGTAAATGTGTTGTTTCCTCAATACAATTCAAGGCCAAGGCCCTTTTATAAAATAGAGTACTTTCAATTATCTGCAAGAGAACATTTTTACCTTCTGAAAAAAGAGAGTATAAAGAATTTTTGAAAACTATGGAAGCTATTAAAAAAATTTCTGCAGCAATTTCAAAATTAGTCATCTGAGCTAAAAATGGGCATTTAATATTTTAGGTAGCTTAAAGAAGCAGAAGATATAAAGATGCTGTTACGGGGCTTAAAAATTTTAGACCAATCACAGTTATTTGGTGAAGAATTTAGAAAACAAACTTATTTTATAAATAATTTATAAATCTCTGTTTTCTAACATGGATACCTTTGTTTCTTGGCCCATGGAGTCCATTCAACCAAGCTTTAGGTACAGGGAATATTTTTTAAGCTATATATCTTACAAACGAGCCCACAAACGCTGGAGTGATTTGGGACAGATCCGACGACTCTTTTTATTAGAGAAAGTATGAAAAATTGTCTACTTAATCATCGCGACTTGCAGATGTAAAAAAAAAATATTTAAAATTGAATTTGGTGACTGTTTAGCCATGTAAGTATGGAATTCCTCAACTATTAAAAATACAAACTTTTGTTAATCTAGATAATCCATAAGGATCAAAAATTGACTCATTGTAATGAGTCATGTAGAAAAATTCTGCTTTATCTGGTGTTCTTTCTCCATGTCTAAATAACTAAAAGATATTATTTAAATAACAATCAAATAAAAGTAACAATTGGTTATCTATAAAATAAATGATAACATATTTCTACTTACAACTTGCACAAGGTCTAATTTTAACTTTCTATCATTTAATTCATTTGATGAAATTATTTTTATTATATTAAAAACTGTTATAAATAAAATAATTTGAATAATATTCATTTTATTTTAAAATTATTAATTAAAACGTATAAAAATAAGTTAATGAAAAATTATTGACATTAATGAGTTTTATATTAAAAAACTGATTGTTACAACAAGAGATCTTATCTTAAAACGTTAAGTAATAAAAGTCAATATCATATAAAATATTTGTTATGAAAATTATTTACTTATTGATACAATGTCTGCTTTATTACGAATATTTATGCATAATAATAATAGTAACAATCGTAAAGGTTATCTAAGTTTTACACAGTTTTAATTTTTTAGAGATAAAGTTGATAAAGAAAATTTTTTTATTACGATAAATTATATATGCGATAATTTGTGTCAAGTTTACAAGATTTTTCTGCACTGGTTTATGATATAATCTATGTAGGCTTAGAAAATTAATACCAATTTACAAATATAAAAAAATATAGGTTTAACTTAAAAATGAAAAAAAGGAGATTTGAGATTTAAATTTTATCTGACAGATACAAAAATTTTGGGTCTCTATTTATACCAACAACAAAAATGTGTAATACTTTTTATAATTTCTGTTCTTCTAGTTTAAACTAGAAATAAATCAAGTAATTATTATATATCCCAGGTAAAAATAAAGATAAGCTATAATCTAGCTAAATTTACGTTAGATTTACAAATATATTACGCAATGAAAACTCTTCATTTTAAAAATAAAAAATAAACGAATTTTTAAGAGAAATTCTGAGTGAATTCAGCAAAGCCTTTTAGGTCGGGTTGTTGGATTAGGCTGAAGATGTTTTAGTCCCATTTTCCTACTCAAAATCCGATATTTCACCGCTTAGAGCAAATTTTTGAAAAAAAGGACATTTTTGAGCTCTTTTGAGCTGCCCGTTCTTCATATAATCCCATCCCTTCCAGAAACGTTCGAAAATTATAAGAAAAGAGGGGACTTTAGTAATATTTACTCAGAAATCCGGTCATGCCATTAATTTTGAAAATTTCCTACACTGAGAGGAAAAGCGAAATATTTACATGTTAATTTGCCAAAGATGTAAAAAAATATACTCTTCTTAATTTTTTTGAGGATCTGGGGAAATTTGGCTTTTTTCATATGTTAACATGGAACATGTTTATAGGGAGGGGGTACTTCAAAACTTGAAAATTAAGGGGGAGGTCAAATTTGTCCTATTTAAGGGGGGGGGGGTAAAATAAGACTTAGAATAATTAGGTAAGTATATATATAAATAAATAAAATACTTTTAAAAGTCTTTGAAAAATCTGGGCTTAGGGACTTAGAATAATATCGATTTAGGGACTTAGAATAATTCAGGTTTAGGGAATCAAAATAGTTTAGGTTTAGAATCTTAACAGCTAGTGAGGTGATAATTACAAATTATAAAAATAGAAAATTGTATTATAATGTTGAGTAACATTTGTATTATACCTAGTCCTCATCTGGAAGTAAACATGTTCCATGCATTTAGGTTGTATTTACACAAACCGGTTATAAGTTTTTTCAGATGATATATCAAACTAATTGTGATCGGCCTTCTAAGACCCCAAATACCACAAAAAAACGAAAATTTTCCTCCACTTTTTAACTTTTTTACAGTTTTTTTGCACTTTTACACCCTGAATCACCTTCTAGAGATATATAATGGCAAGATTCGAGCTCCCTCTGAAATTTTATATAAATTTTATATAAATTTTATATTTAAAAAATTTTTTTTAAACGCGATTTCAGGTAGAACTTAAATAGCCTAAAAGGGGTTTTTAAGATTTTCTATTGTAAAAATAAACATAAATCTGGATCTTCTTCGTCTCCCCCCCTCACCAAAACGCTAAAATGTTTGCCGGAAATTTGCTAGAAAACTATAGCACTGAGAGAATCAGTGATAAAAAATCGCAGTTTGCGGCATTTGAAAGGTGACATTTACACCAAAAAAAGTAGACTAATCAGAAGTATTTTGGTTCATTTTTGAGGTTGCAGCGTTTTATCGAAAATTACCAAAAAACCCTGTTTTATAAGATTGAGCCAACATGAAAATTTGTGTTTCTAGTCCCAAAATACCCTTTGCAATAAATGCAGGGCTTTTTGCATGTCTTTACAACATATAAAAGTATGTTTTCAATAAAAATTAGCTTTTTAAAACGCTTTTTGGATTTTGTAAAAATTTGTATAGCTAAAAACCCAAAATTCCCATGTTTTTTAAATGGGAAACTTCAAGTTCTCAGTGACACGGGTTAAAAAAATCTAAAATCAAAATCCTTGGAGCTGGGGGTTTTTTATGACCAAAATATTCGAAAAAAATGGGGGGTGCCAAAAAATGTCGAAAAAAAAAAAATAAGACACACTCTACTGGGCATAAACATTTGTATATTGACTTTATTTATTAAATTGAATCTTAAAATATATTTTTCTTCGAAACTTAAGGATTTGCAAAAAATTATTGTTTAGGATATTGGGATAAATTACGAGTTCTAGGAAGAGTGTGTGCTATTTTTGGTGTTTAACCTAAGAGAACTAAAATCTTACACTAAAATCAATGGTTTAAACTAACACTGAGCTATTGAACAAGACAATTTGAGGGAGTTATAAGATGCGGTTTTTTTTAGCTAGACGTCATTTATGAACATGCCCTTAATTTGTAACAATAAACCTCGCAGTAAACTAAAGATATTAGTATCCTTTAAAATAATAACAAACCTTGATGCAAATATCATTAATATTAAAGCTTCGTCTTAATTAGAATGCATATGCACGTGTTCAGTTAAATAAACGTTAAGTGTTGGCGTAAATCCTAAATCTTCAAAGTATATATAAACAAGATGTACATTTACATAACATTTTAAATATTTAAATTATTTCAATTGATTTGTTTTTATAGTAATTTTAATGTAATATTTAGTGGATTATTTTATGATGTAATAATAATAATAATAGTACGTGAATAATTTGCATCTTTTTAAAAAATAGATTTCTGAAATGACAAAAACATAAAATAGATAACATAGTATCCAAATTAATAAATGAGGCAAAATACCACAAAATATAATATAAAAAATCAATTAAAAAAGAAAGAAAATTTCAAAAACCTAAATTATTGTTATTCCAGATTCATATGAGTAAATTTGCTAATTTTCAAAAAAGTTGATCAAATAATTGGCAGCTGAAATTGAACTGGAAGTTTATTGTAGAATTTTCATTTTGGGGTAAACTAGTTATTTGGATTTCCATGGCTCCTTACCATGTATGGTCAGAATTCCATATTCAATTTATTTTATAGCCAGCTTTATTTTACTAGGGATCTCAAAATGATGCTCAAAAGTATTTTGAAAGTCAGGACACTTGACAAAAATAATAAAAAATACCCTGCTAACTAGCTGGCACTAAGGTTCCTCAAATAATGAGCTAAATACTTCAATATGCCACAGATATCACCGATTACAACCATCAATCATACATACATTTCTATTAACTTTTAAAAGTTTTTTTTATAGATCAAAAATTTTGGAACAAATTTTCAAAAAATTAATTATCAGATTCATTGGATAATAATTATTCAAGATAGTACTTTCATGGAATTAAATAAAGTATTATAATTTAAATAATAAAGTAAAAAAATATTATAATTTAAAAAAACTTTTTCAATTTTGAGAAATAAATTTTGGAAAAATTCGGTATCAAATCCAAAAAATTACTATAAACGAAGTGTCTAAAACTAGTACTCTCATAGAAATAAATTAGGTACTACATCCAAAAAGAAAAAAAATTTTAAAAAATTTTGATTTTTGATTTTTTGGCATTTAAGCACGTTTTGGGACCTCAGAAAGCTAAAAAACCGGTTTTTTTAAAAAGTATGTATTTGTGTGTGTGTGTGTGTGTATGTAACTGGTGAAATTTCACAACCATTATGGAGTTAAGACCTAATTTTTTTTTCAAAAATTTTTTCATCAAAAATCTCAAACTACTTTTTTTTTTTTTTTTTAAATTTGGATGTAATACCTCATTTATTTCCATGAAAGTACTTATATTTGAAAGTACGATTTTCACTCGATATCTTGAATCTGATAATTAATTTTTTGAAAATTTTTTTACCAAAATTTTCGCCACAAAAAAATAAAAAAAATAAAAAATTTTTTTTTTCTTTGGACGTAGTACCTAATTTATTTCTATGAGAGAACTAGTTTTAGAAAGTTCATTTATAGTAATTTTTTGGATCTGATACGGAATTTTTTCAAAATTTTTTTCTCAAAATTAAAAAAGCAAAAAAATTAAAAAAACTGCAATATTTTTTTTTTTTTGGGTGTAATACTTCATTTAATTCCATGAAAGTACTTATATTTGAAAATATGGTTTTTACTCGATATCTCGAATCTGATAATTAATTTTTTGAAAATTTGTTCCAAAATTTATGATGAATAAAAAAACTTTTAATGTATGATTGCATGCTTGTAATTGGTGATATCTGTGGCATATTAATGTATTAAGCTCATTGTTTGAGGAACCTTAGTGCCAGCTAGTTGGCAGGGTATTTTAATTTTTTATAAAAATTAAACCTAGGTCAATATTCTTCGAAAAACAAAAAGATTCAGATAATTTTGAGGTAATTTTTCCTCGTACATTTATTTCTCAAAGAAAAAAATTATTTTCGTTGCCAAATATTTTTCCAGAAACTATATATTATTGTATTATGTTATTCATCTAATTTTTTTAAATTTAGTTTTTAAGGGGTTATGAGGGTAAATAAAAATGATAACTAGAAAATTATTAAATTTAAACATTTTTAAAGTTGAATAGAACTTGGTTTTACCTTTGTTACCACGTTAATTTTCATTTTATTGCAAATTAAAAATAGGTAGTTTAACATTGCTCTTATGGAAATTCATATTTCGAGCTTACAAAAAGTATGATTGTGATGGCACAGGGAGATGAAACTAATTAAATATCATAAATAAATTGTCAAAGATTATAATATTTCCAATTTATTTTATCAATTCAATCATTAATTATTCGGTAAAAACCAAGTTTTAGCAAGTAACATAACCTAAAATAATAATGTTATTTCATAATTTATAAAATTATAATAACTTTTTTTTTTGCAATATAATATTAATATTTTTGTAAAATATAAATATATTAATATTTTTATGTAATACATATATGCATATTTTTTAATATTTTTACAACTAATTTTATTTTAAACTGCAAATTATAAAAAAAAAAAGCGTCGGTAATGTGGATATTGACTCAAATTTTCTATTTACCCTTATAACTCCTCAACCCAAAAAATGGATTTTTGACAATGAGAATAGTTTTAATCGATTTATTTTTTTTGAAAAATGTAATACTTTGTTGTTGTTAATATATGCTAAATAATAGTAATGATAATGTAAATTATATTGTAAATCTGATGAAGTATGGTTAAATTTCTTGAAACATCGTCAATAAATAAACAATAATTCAGTCGTACTGAAATTTTTTTATTCTACCCCAAAAAAAATTAAGTCTAACTAATATTTGTAATGTTAATTTATGAGTTCATGAAAGTATTTGTCTTATCAATCATAACGATTTTGAAATCATAATAAAAAGAGTAAGAATATCAGGCTCAAATAATTTTTGAGTTAATTTGTTTTTATTAAATTATCAAAATTAAAGTTTACCATATCCACTTCTGAAATAGGTCCCATACTCCTGACTACGATGTCAACCTCTACCGTAGCTGGTGGTCCTCCAAAATTTGGTCTCACGCTATTGTCATATCCCCTTAATAAATTATCTAACAATTCACTAATATTTCTGTGACTATTACTTTGAGTTCTATTTTGCAGATGACGATTCCAAGTTTTCATTTCTGATTTAGCTCTAAATATAACAACAAAAAAATATTTCTTTTTCATAATTCATTTAGATAATTTCAAATATAAATAAAAAAGTATTACAGAAGTACAGAGATGTAGAACGTGATCAATATTGTTAAGAGAAACGAAAGACGTTGGCACATCATGTGTGACTAGACTTCTTTAAATTCTATCTTGTATTTATGCAACGGATCATTAATTTCCCTTCTGTACTTCATATTTATTTTCTGAAATTAAAAAAAAATTAAAAATCTTAAATTCAATAGAATTTGTTAATTTTCATGATATTATTTTTAATTCATATAATATGAATTATGAGATTATATATTAATTTAAGAAGATTTAATAAAACTTTTAAAGTGTATGCTCTCATCCCAAAAAATTTATTTTAGCATTGCTTTCTTTTTGCGTATAAAATTAAATTGGTACACGTTGTTTATGAGTTTTGTGCATTTTGTGAATAAGCTTTTAACGTGAATTTTTAAAATTGGAATAAATTAAATGTCCATTTTTATAATAACAAAAAAAGTTACTATCCTAAATAAAATAGATGAATTTTTCTTTAAAAGAATATTACTATTTCATATCCATTTTTTTTATCTTTTATAATAACTTTAAATTCTAGTTCTATTAAATATTAAAGTTTATCCAAGTGAATTGAACTATTCCACAAACTATATATCTCTTTGATTTTAAATATATATATATATGTATATGTATATTCTACCCTTATATTTATAAATGACAACCAATATTGCATACATATTCAAAACTTAAGCCAGTGATACAAAAAAATATAATCTGAAAAAAAAAATTTATTTTAAAAGATTTTAATTAATTTAATATTATCAAAAGATATTAAATTTCAATTCATATGTCTTTTTAAAGGATATATGGGAGAGTCACGTTAATCACGAACTTGAAGGCAACTTTATTCAAATTAAGATTTTTCTATATTAGCCTTGTTTGATCAAGGCACGTAGTGTCAATTATATCAAAATTTGCTGAATTGGTAGTATTTATTTATTGGTCTTCTTGTTTCTTTAAATCATTTGTATTTTTTCATAATTTTACTACTTAATTTATTGCTTTAATTTTTGAGTCTGATGTACTCTACTAACGTGGAAGAAGTTCCAGATATTTTTAAAAAAGCTATAAAAATTTTATAACAATCAGCGAACTCCAGAAAAATGCATACAAAGCAGCTTGGTACTTTAATCATTTAAGGGGTCATTAAAAAAAAAACGTAATGCCATTTTTCTGAAATTTCAGATACCCCAATACCCAGAGTAACGCTTATTTAGATAATTTTCCGAAGGCTTTTAATGGACCATAACATTTAAAAGTCTCACTCACCTACCCTATCAGCGTTACGTAATTTTTGAACTACCCTAATTTTATTATATATGTTATAAATAAATACTAAACAACGATCAAAATTTCGTGCTATTTGCCTCAAAGTAATTTATTTTTTTCAAAAAAATCTTTTCAAATACTTTTTATAGAAATTAATTTTTTTTTTTTTAATATTAAGTATTTTAAAAAAAATTGCTTTTAAAAAATGGAAATATATTTTAATTGTTAATTATAAAATATAAATATTTTTGCATCTCATTATATTTATCTCAAAGACAAATTATTTACTATTTCTGTATTATAATTGATCATCTATACATACATTTAATATCACGCACCAAATAATTAAGTGGTATAAATCAATATTTCATGAAATATTCATTATAGATAATATAAGTAGAATATACAGAAATATATTTTTTATCTACAACAAAATAAAAAAAAAAAAAAATGAATTGAAATTAAAAGATTCGTTGAATGCATCTTTTTATGAATACATGAATTAATATACACACTTCATAAAATTCATTTGAAGAAGGTGATATTGACATGAATCAATATACAATGAAATGTAAATTAGAGAATAATAGTTTGTTAGTTACAGTTAAGTTTTTTTTTCTTTTTTTTTTATTGTAATTTTATTATTGAAAAAAAATAATTAGTTTTTAATTGCAGCAATCGAAAATAAAATAATAAAAATTTGTCTTCGAAATTTTTTAGGGAATTTTAATTAAAGAAAAGTTGGGGTTTATTGTTATATTATAATTCAAGATACCTTTAAGGTTGAATCAGGTAGATAGCATTTTTCAACTTAAGATTTCTGGAAATCGAAACTTCTAGAATTTTTAGTTCTTATAGCCACTGATCATGTTTTTATGTCCCTTAGAATTAAAAAAAAAAATTGAAAATTCATTGACTGCAGACGAGATATTAGCGTTTAAAATTTCCTTCATTTTTGAGCTAATAAATTATTCGAGACTTGTTATAAAGTTTCTGATTTTAAAAGTCTTTGAATATAATATTTAGGACATTATATATATCATCGGTTCACTGAAAAAATTATTTCCACGAATAAAACGATATTTTGAAAATTATAGGTTTGGTTAAAATCAAAATCTTGAAACATATTTTATATTATTATTAGAGATTTAAATTTTTTTTAGTGAATCGATGCCAAGTATAATTTTCTAAATAATAAAGTTTTGATTAATTTAGTAGCACAAAAATTTCTGCCATCAAAAAATAAAAAAAACGAAATTTTTTTTTCTTTTCGGAAATAATACCTCATTTTTTTCTATGGAAGTATCAGTTTTAGAAATATCATTTTTACACGATTTCTCGAACCCTATTTTTTTGAAAATATTGATTTAAAAATTTTTGTTGTCCAAATGTAAAATCGTCATTATTTTTTTTTATTTTTGGGCGAAGTACCGAATTTTTTTTATATGGAAGTATTAATTTAAAAATATTGTTTTTCTTGTCAGCGGCCAGAAACCATGTATTTCCGAAAAGTCGCGTTTTCTCGCCACTGACGGGAAAAAATCGTATACGACCCTTGACCATAAATAAAGAATTATCCAAATCGCAGTTTACGTGCGGATACTTACTTTTCTGGGTGCTTCTTCGCCCCCCCCCCCCACCAAATCGCATTTTTTTTACTAGGAAATTATTCTAAACGACTAAATTAGTTTTAAAAAAATGTTTTTAGGTGGGAAAAACACTTTTAATTGAAAAAAAATTGATTTTTTTATTTTTTTTACCTTTTTTTTTTTTTTTTTTTAATAATAATATAACTTTAAACATAATAATACAATTATTTTTTATTCAATGGATAAAATGATTGTATGTCCTCCAATATTTGCAAAAATAGATTTGAATTTTTATACTTTTGTCGCCAAAGAAATTCACACAAGTACGAATAATAATAATAATAATAATACTATTTACTCGAGTTTTTAGATTTGATACTTAATTTTTTGAAAGTTTTTTCTCTGCCTAATTTTTTTACACGGGAGTTCTAGTATTTAGAAATTTATTTATCATTTATTCCTTAATTTAACTGATTTCTATTTAAATATTGTGAAAATTTATGTCTCATTATATTTTCCGTCCAAAAATAATATTTTTTTTTTATTACAGTATTTTTTTTTTTAATGTAAAACCTATTGTTTTCTATTATCTGTTCTTTATGAATAAGAGTAATACAGAAACTTCTAAAAAAAAACTCTTCTGGAACATCAGTTCTTTTACTTATAAATCTAAAAATTATATCCCAGACTAATAAACCAAACATTTTCTTCTTTTAGTATGGAAAACTACTTTTTATAAAAAAAAGTTTAGCCAATAGAGAATAACTTTTTTTTACAGAGTACTGATTAAAAAAAATAATAAGTATCTTTGTAAAATATCCAAATTATTTAACTATTTTTTTCATTAAATGCGAGAGCAATGCCTCGGTATCTCTTTTTTTTACAAAATAAAATAAAATAAGTGATTATATCTATTCGTAATCAATATAAGATATAAAATAGAAATTTAGCATGCCACATATGTCTCAATGTAATCGGATTGTCTTGATACGTAGAAAATGGTGTATTATGCTATAAGCTTTAACGTATTCATATAATATAGCTTTATACAATAATCAATTTGGAATTTACTACATATTATCTGCTTACTACAATGGTTTTTATTTTCCTTGAAAAGTAAAAAAAGAAATACCAGGATATACATGAAATTGAATTTATTCATTTGCATATAATTTTTTTTTTAATTGAAAATTTACATATAATTAGAAATATCAATGGGTTCAATATGGGACCTTTTTAACCAAGGGCATAATAATAAAGAACGGCCCGTATTTACCTTCCGAGGAGTAGCGTGAGAAAAATCGTAATTTTTTGAAAAATTATACCATAAAAAGTAAAAATTTTTTTTTGTTATTCTACGTATTGGAGAAAAAAAGTAAGATATTTTTTATCTATTCAAAAATCAAAAAATTAAAACCGTTGTTAGAATATAGAATTGGATCTAAAAAGCTAAAAATTTAAGAAAATTCAGTTTTTGGTTTTAAAATCAAAGAAAAAAAGATTTGAGATTGAAGCTCTAACCATAAATTTTAGATTTACAAGAGGAAACCACTGCCCCAATATCCCAAAACCCTAAAATTTTAACTAAAATTTTTTGCTTTACTTGCAAAGTAGCAGCGTTATTTGAAAGATAACTTAAGAACCAATATAATATTTCCTATAAATTCCTGGGTTTTGAAGCCCACAAGTATTGGATATTTTTTTTAAATATTAGACTCGTTTGTAACTATATATTTTAATTTGGTTGCCTAAACTTGTTAGATTTAAATAAATTTAAGATCCCCATCTGGAAAAAAGGTTTCATTTTAGGGTTTTGTCTAAAAAATCTAGAATAATAAACTACCAAGCATAGCTGAAAAATATTCACATAAATACTTGTAAAATTAATAGAATAATAAAACAAATCAACTCAATTATCAAATAATTTAAATCTAGGTATAATACAGGTATAATACATTTTGAACCAAAGCAATGAAGTTGTAGAAGCTTAAAATTTTGAAAAAGATTTTTTTATAGCCTACAACGATGCATCAATAAAATAATAACCAAATAACTCTCCGTGTACATTATTTAAAAAAAACTCTCCCTCAGCACATTCAATTATATTATTTGAGGTTAAAAAAATTTTTTTATTTATATTTGTTTGTAAAAATTATTCGAGTGAATTTCAGCAGAAAATTTCCTAAATAAACACAAGATGTACTTTTTGCAAAAGTAAATATAAAAAATAATTTTTTTTTTTCTTTAATAAAAAATGTCTTTAAAAAAATAAATTTAATGAATTTAAATTTATATTAAAAAGCTAAATTAATTTTTTTAATTTCTATTTAAAATATATTTGAAAAATTTTCCATATTCATTAGTGTTTATCGTACATATAAATCCATCAATTGCAACCAATATCCGTTTGATAATTTATAAGCTCTCTGAAAACATGAAGAAAATCCGCGTATTAAATTGGTTAAGTTTTCATCATTAATTCCCTGTATTTAAACTTTTTTTTTAGTAGTATAAGTATAAAATAAATTTAATAAATTAAAATTCCTTTTTCGTATTTTAAATTTTTAAATGACAATAAATCAAAGTTGACTTTTGTAAATACCAAGAATTACTTGTTTGTAATTGTAAAATTCCAACTAAATTCCTTTTAATAATATAAATGTATTATTAGTTAATAATGGTTAAGCCATCGAATCCAAAATTAATGTCACGAGTACTGGAAGCTATTATTAAAATTACTGCTGGAGGGACTGGTGCTTCAACAAAAGATATTATTAATTTTATTAGGCAAAATTCGAAAAATACTAATAGAAATTTAACATTACAGGTAAACAAAAATTTATTTATTTATTTATTTACTAAAATTAAAAAATTTTAAATGACGATCGGTTCTGAAATTTAAAATATTTTTTTTTTAATTATAACCTATAAAAAAAATGTCGTATTGAAAAATTGTTAAATTCACGTTGAATCTTTTATTTGGCAAAAAATGTTGAACTTTTTTTAGATATTTTAAATTTAATGTTTGTAATTACTTTGAAAAATTTCGGTGTTTTAGATTTAGAAGTTACAAATGAATTTAATTTTTAGGGTAATAAATTTAAAAAAAATTTATTTTCAATAATTTTTTTTTGCAAAATTTAATGTTTGGTCTGTAATTTAAAATAACAAAAAAAAAAAAAAAAATTATAGGTACAACGAGCTCTAAAACATGCTGTAACTGCTGGAATTTTAAAATTACGATGTGGTAAATATAAAACTCAAGTATCAGTATTAGCACCATTAACAACCAAAAAACCAGTAACACGCTCAGATTTTCAAACTTTTAATGTTCCATCTTTCGAGAAAAAATCAACCAATAATAACAATGAAATTAGCAAGCGGTTTAGTCTTGAAAAATCTATTTTTGAACCAATGGAGGAAATTTCCCCAGAACATCAATCAAAAAAACACGATGAGAAGAACGATTTAATAGTCACTGATGCTGCTAAAAAGAAATCAAAACGACCAAGGTTTTTATTTATTATTTTATAAATTTAATATTTTAGGTTAGGTAAGGCCTTATTTAAAGTTAAAGTTTTTATTTTAATCCATTATTCAATTAGAGGTGCACATTAAGAAAACAAGTTTATGGTTTAAAATTGCGTATTTTGAATGCAATGAAAAATAATGCTTGGCTCTTTTTTTAAATATTTCAGTGTTTAAGTAGATCATAATTATGTGATCTTTTTATTATTAAATAATTTTTATACTTCGAACTTTAAGCTTTATATCACCCAGTGGGATCGTACGTAAAAAGAGGAGCGGGGCGAGGAGGGGGGGGGGGAAGTAACGTGTTAATCAACGAAATTTGTATCCTCATGTATATTTATCTAAGAGTATATATTAACTTCTAAAATTTAATTTCAGCAGGCCAACTAAAAGAAAAAATCAAAAAAAGTCGAAAACTCATCGTCGCAATCAATTATTAGACCGAAAACGCAGCATCGATCCTCCAAGAGGCGTTTGTGAAGATGGAAATTGTAACGACCTAAAAAATATGCCATCTTCATCATCACCACCAATTTCCATAACACAGAAATTAAATAATAAGAATAATAAAGAAGATTCTAAAAAAACTGAAAATAATACTGATAAAAATCAAAAAAAATCAGATAAAACGAATGAAAATTCAGTAGGTTCGATATTAAAAAAAGTCTCAATTATTACAGTAATAGCATCTATTTTTCCAATATTAAATTCTTATACTAATTTTTTACAACATTTTCGAGATTCATAATTTTTCTAATAAAATTTCAAAATTTACATTTTAAAAAAATAATTTTTATTTTTAATTACTCGATAAAATAATTAAATCAAACTACTACTATCACAAAAAAATTGTTTTATGTTTTTTGATTAATTAAAATAATTTCGATGCCATATTTTATGAAATTTCAAAATTTTTCAAAGATTTTTTCAATATTTTTTTTTTGATAGTAGTACTCGATTTAGTACATAAAAGGAATGCTTATCGATAAAGTGCACTTTATTTTTTTTTTGTATGAAATCCGATTTATGTCTATATATATAAGCAGGAACGCACTCAAAGACCAGGGAATCAGAGGAAAATCAGTAAAAAAAAATTATAAAAAAAAACAAGAAACGAGAAGAAATCTAACTTTAAATTGAGTATTTGATAAAAAAAAAACAAATAAGCCACTGTTATTAAAATAAAAGCAAACAAATTTTTATGAAATTTGAAGAAAAAAATTTTTTTTATTCATGATCACTTCTTGAAATCCACTTTCAAGTAACAAACGAATTTAAATTTGATTTAAGCAGAAGTACACACAAAAACTAACTTTTTTAAAAAAGTACATTTTTTATTTAATAAATCCAAAAGATTAAAAAAAGACTTTACAATACATAAATAAATTTATAATAAAAAAAAAAGTGAATGAAAATTTTTGAATAAAAAACTCGGCTGTTTAAAAATGGGCAAGTGCATATAAAAAAGGTGTCAAGAGTTTCTTCATTTTTCCTTCTCAAGCTTGATTTTTTTTTTTATCAATATGTATAAATTTGTATACTTTTTTTTTGTAGTGTGTGGTTTATATTATTTTGTATATAAAATTCAGAGTCTATATTTGTGGTTTATACAGTGAAATTAATGGATTTATTGAGTAAAATATTTTCACCGTTTTTTTCTTTCATTTTTATCTTTTTTTGAGAATTGAATAAGTCAATATTATTGAATAAATTATTTTTTATTCATGGTATATTTAGTAAATTTTTTTTAGTTTATTTTTTTATTATCTGTTTTAAATTGCATTTAAAGTAAAATTTGGTATTAATTTATTCGTAAAAAATATAATTTTACAAATTTTTACTGTTGTTTCAAAAAAAAATCTGTAACTGGTTAAATTATTCGCACAACCAATGGGCATGGAAAATGCTTACCTATAACAGTATTAACTAATATCCCTAATTATTTTAAATACATTTGACCTTATTGAGCCCATGAAATTGGACACTTTTCATTTCCCCCTTGTGTTAGAATTTTTTTTTAAACCCCCTTCCTCTAAACATGTTCCATGTTAAATATTTTAATTCTTTCTAAATTCGCAATTTTTAAGTACATCACTGTAAAAAAATTAAAAAAAAATTTCTGCTTATTTTTTGTAAATTTTGTAATTTGCTGTTCAGTAATCACAGAGTAAATTATTTAATTATAATTTATTATTTATGTTTTAATTATTGAATAAATTATTTAATAATTAGCCAATTTGATAAATTAAATTTCAGATAGTTTCTCAAAAGTAAAAATTAGGAATTCTATTAAATAAAAAATAATCAAATTTACAAACATTTTATATACGCTTATCTAATTAAACTTATCTTAATTATACAAAATTTAAGCTTGTAACATTTCTCTCGCTTCTTAATCAACTAGTACACTTGAGTTCTTCGTATAGAAAAGCTCTATCAACACATAAAAAAATTTTTTTTTTCTTCAATTTATAAATCAGCAATTATATTTAATTTTCTATTTTCTTACTTCAACAATAAAAAGTGGGGTAGAGATTGAATATACTTTAATAAAAAAAAAAAATAAAAGAAAGTTAAAAAGCTTTTAATCGATATTTAAATTTTTTATCAAGAAAATTACGATGCAAATGAAATATATTATTAAAATAGTTTTGATACTTGAAACTCTTCCAATTTTTTTTTTTTTTTTTTTTGAACAAACTCATATAAGAAGTATTTTTATATTAACCAACCATTGAATAAATCGGTTGACTGGAAGACTAAATCTTTAAATTTCTCATTAAATTATCATTTTTTTCTTCTTCTTTCATAAAATGCAAATAATAATATTTGTATAATAATTATTATCTTATATAGTTGGTCTATTTTTGGGATAATATAATTTTAATTTATTCATTATTTTATTTTTTTTTATCTTTATTTTAAATTAATGCACGATTTAAATAATAATTAGTAACAATTTTTTTTAAGTTTATATGAATTTTTTATTTTAACTTGTACCTTAGTTTGGCTGATTATTTAAAAAATGCATTTTTTTGATAGCGGCTCGAAAGCACGTATTTTCTCACCACTGACGCAGAAAAACTTTCTACACTCCTGATTTTTTTAAATAGCCCCAATTTTTGAGTTATAGAGGCTCTTTTTCAGTTTATCACAATAATCACGTCTGGGATATATTTCATTATGTGGATGGGGTAATTCACATTTAATGTATGATTTCGCTAGTCTCAACAGAAAATGTCTAGAAGATTATCATTACTTATATAAAAAAATTATATTCATTTCAAGCTATAACAAGAACCCTGATGCTGAAAGCCTAGATGCATGCACTTTTTTTTTAAGTTTGCACAAGGCTACTAATACGTAACAGGTAAGTTTATCGATAAGCTGATTTCAGATTTTTAGTTCCTAACCCCAGAAAACTTAGCCTTAATACCATAAAACAGTAATTTTTGTCCAATTTGAAAGTTATTTTGACATATTTAAGGAACTTTTCTAACTACCCACAAAATGACAGACAATATATTTTTGAGATCGCTGAATATAAGAATATTTTAGTGGCGTACCTAAACATTTTTTCTAATACTTTTTATTGGCATTTATTGGTTCATTTGTTGCATTTTTTCTACATATTTTATAAGATACTTACTCTAAAAAGTTAGCTATAATTCCGAAAACCCGTTTTTTTGTTCAAGTTTTGAAGCTTTTTTTGAATCAAAATATTCTTATTTAGCCATCAAAAAGATTATTTATTTAGTATCCAGCGTAAAAAATTCCTAAGTAAAAATAAAATTTTCATTATTGTAATGAATTAAATTTTAGCTGGATTAAGTATTTTATTCTTACGCAAATAAAAGTTATAAGAAAAGTTATAAGAAAAGCAAATTTCAAAAAAAATCCCTGGCTAATATATATAAATGTAAATTATTTAGTTTTCATAGATAATATAATTTACTATATAAATATTTTATAAATTGTAAGTAATTTATGAAAAAAGAAGGACTTTAAAAAATAAAAAATTCATGTAGAAATATTTTATACTTATTTAATTTTAATAACTTATAAATTTTTTTTTAATTACTAAAATTATGTATATGGGTTAATTTACATAAAATTTGAAATTCAGTCCACTTATCCCACTCTACATTTTGCAAATTTTTATTTTTATTTTGCATAAAAAGAGCTGCATTAAATATTAGGATATCTTCTCAACTTTTACTCCTGGACAGAGGCCACGAAAGTACGATTTCTTGACGATTTCCTTACCACTGCGCTTTCGTTACTAGTACTTTTTTACGTTTCCAGTACTTTCGTTACTGCCGCAGAAAAATCGTATATGGCCTTGGACCATTAAAAAATAATGCTCCAAATCGCAGTTCACCATTCTTGGCATCACCTCGGAAGGTAATTTACGTGCCATTTGTGACATTCTTTATTTTAGTGGCCATGGGTCGTAATATACTATTTACCCCTTTTACTCCATTAAAATCGCGGTTTAGGGTGTTTAGTTACTGGGCGTCATGAGATTTAGCCCACTATTGGTTTTTTGGATCACTGATAATGAAAATCAGGATCTTTTATTTTCTTATATTAATTATGGGTGATATTTGCGGAACACCCTTAAAATTGCAAAAACTACCCCCGAAAGAGATATTTTTGGTGTATTTGCATTTTTAGTGACTAGATTTGACCCATAAGGATTTTTTAGGTCACTGACCAAGAATTTGGGTAGATTTTTTTATGAAAAATTAATATTCATCCTTAAATCAGCAAATACTCCTTTTGTTTTGAACAATTTTATTAATTTAAGGGTGAAATATTAATATTTCATAAATACCCCGAAGTAAAGTCCCTGAAGTTATTGATTAGCGACCCAAAAAACCCACATGATCTAAATTTAGACACTCAAAGTGCAAAAATAACAAAAGTATTCCCTTTTAGGGGTAATTTCTGCTAATTTAAGAGTTAAATATTAATTTTTAATAAAATAATCCCCCAAATTCTTGATCAGCAATCCAAAAAACTCATATTGATTAAATCTAAACCATCAAATATAAATACGTCAAAAACCCCCTTTTAGGGCAAATATCTCCCGGAAAAGACACCGATTTTTGTGATCAGCGACTTAAAAAACCTATAGTAGATCAAATCTCATGATGACCAGTAACTAAACACAGCGATTTGACTGGAGTATGTATCCATGGGAAACTTTTTTCATAGCCCATTTTCATGACACGATATATAATTACATTTTATATTTTCAAAAACTTTGAAGACTCCCAAGTTTTGAGACGTTGAACTTTTTGACGATTTTTCATCAGCTATATAATTGTTCTATTTCTAGATTTCTATAGCGTAAAAACTACCTTCTATCTGATTACCCCCTGTCAAAAATCTTCCAAAATTTTGTCGCAAATATTAGGAAAATTATTGAAAAATTTTTTTAAATTAAAAAATTCAAACTATTCCTTCTAAATGGGACCATTTAAAATTTTCAACCCGTAGTGAATATTCTCTTTGTTAATAAAGTAAAATATTGTTATTAAAGTTCATATTGTCATTAAAATCTTATTATACGGAAATTAAGTATACTCTTGTAACATAAAATGTAATATAACTTACTTTTTTCAAGTATTCGTCAGCTTACTCTTAATAAATACTTTTTTTTTATTTATTAATAAAATTATTATTACAATGAAGAAAAAAAATCTATAAGTTCAACTCATTTACAAAAAAAAAAATTAATTTATACTTTTCAAGAGTTCTATTAATCTTAAATCTTATTAGCATGTACAGCATACTTGTGAGTACGTTAAAATTAATAGTTCATATTACAGAGCTAACAAGAATCTAAATTGAGTGTATATATTATGGAAAAATAAATTCATATTTAGCTATTAAAAAATAATCTTTTTAAATATTAGTACATTTTTTAAACAATTAGTACTTAAAGATTTAATTTTTATTTTTAATAAAAATAACTATATTTATTTTGTTATATGTCATAATGGGAAAAGTATAGCAATCAATAGCAATTGATTTATTTCAAGTATAATGATTATATTTTACTAGATATTATTTTTAGAGTATGGTTTCTGATATTATTTTGTAATTATAATTTATGTGTGACAATTTGGTTCATTTATTTAATTTTTTAAACGGATTCGAAGAAATTCAAAATAGGAATAATTCAGTGAATAATTTTTTTTGTAATCGGAAGTAGTTTTTTTGATTTTCAATTATCATTTAAAAATAACTAAGTAAAGTAACAAAAACTCTTAGTCGAAGTTTACCTGAAAAACCTTTTCTTTATATTTTTTCGGTTGATCTATCTGGGATTTTAACATGAAAAATATTTATATGAGTGGTACTAGAGGAGGTGATCAAATGTGTCTGATTTAAGGGAGGGTAGAGGGGCCAAATGAAACTTATGGACTCAGAATAACTCGTATATAGATATTTAGAATAATTTAGGTAATTTATACAGGGTGAGTCATTTTAATCTATGCACTTAAATATTTCAAAAACAGAGCAAAATAACGAAAAATGTTTGAAGTGAAAGTTGGAGGGAGGCATCGAGTGATGGGCAAAATGGATAAAATTTGGATCTTAGGGCACCATCAAGCCCAGAAAGACCTAACATTGAAATTTTGAATGGAAAGTATAATTTTTTATTTCAAATTCTGATTCTGCAGTAAATTTCAGGTCCAGATATGATTTTGGATAAAATAAAAAATACAAGGCCCATTTTTAAGATCCAAAAAACCATTTTTACGGGTATAAACGAAAAAAAGCTATTTTTCGTAGTTAGTGCAAATTTCATTGTATGTTTGTGGTCGAGAAAGACTTTTGGTAATTATTTGAAATTTTGGGCCTTACCGATTTTAACGGTCCCAATTCAGCTTTTTTAAGCTCAAAATGAACAAAAGAGATGTTAACATGGAACATGTTTATAGGGAGGGGGTACTTCAGAACTTGAAAATTAAGGGGGGGGGGGTCAAATTTTTCCTATTTAAGGGGGGGGGTCAAATTTGTCCTTTTTAAGGGGGGGGGTCAAATTTGTCCTATTTAAGGGGGGGGGGTCAAATAAGACTTAGAATAATTAGGTAAGTATATAAAAATAAATAAAATACTTTTAAAAGATTTTGAAAAATCTGGGCTTAAGGACTTAGGATAATACAGGTTTATGGACTTAGAATAATATCGATTTAGGGACTTGGAATAATTCAGGTTCAGGGACTTATAATAATTCAGGTTTAGGGAATCAAAATAGTTTGGGTTTAGAATCTTAACAACTAGTAAGGTGATAATTACAAATTACAACAATAGAAAATTGTATTGTAATGTTGAGTAACATTTGTATTATACCTAGTCCTCAGCTGGAAGTAAACATGTTCCATGCATTTAGGTTGTGTCTACCCAAACCGGTTATAAGTTTTTTTAAACTTAGCTGTCATTTTAATTGTATGTTTTTTGTGGTCATTGGATTTAGTAATCATTTGAGATTTTGGGCCTTATTAACCTTAAAGGGGCCCAATTTTGCTTTTTCAAAAGCTCAATACGAAGAAAATGATTGCTTAAATGTTTCCTAACATTTTTATTTTAAGTTTATTCTGGGGGAAGACTTTTGATGATTATTTGAGATTTTGGGCCCTACCGACCTTAATGGAGCCAATTTCATTTTTATTAAAGCTCAAAATGAACACAAAAAATATTTTTTGTAGGTAATACCATTTATATTTTAAGTTTTTTATAATGGCAAACTGTTAATGATAATTTGATTTTTTTGGTCCTACAGGTCTTAATGTGCCTAATTGGGCTTTTTTTAAGTTTAATATTTTTAAGTTTCTTGTGGAGGAATACTTTTGATAATTTAGTTTTTGGGTCCTATAAAGATTATTGGGCCTGCTTAAAGGTAGGTAAGGCCCAAAATCTCAAATGATTACCAATTCAATGATCACAAAAAACATACAATTAAAATGGCACCTAACTTTGAAAACATCTATTTTGTTCATTTTGAGCTTAAAAAAGCTGAAATGGGATCGCTAAAATCGGTAAGGCCCAAAATTTCAGATAATTACCAAAAGTCTTTCTCGACCACAAACATACAATGAAATTTGTACTAACTACGAAAAATAGCTTTTTGGGTCTTAAAAATGGGCCTTGTATTTTTTATTTTATCCAATAAATCATATCTGAACCTAAAATTTACTGCAGAATCAGAATTTAAAATAAAAGAGAATACTTTCCATTTAAAATTTGGGTCCTGCTAAGCCCAATGGTGCCCTAAGACCCAAATTTTATGCCCATCGTCAGATGCCCCCCTCCAAATCTAATAACTTTCACTTCTAAAATTTTTCTTTATTTGGCTTTGTTTTCGAAATATTTGCGTGCATCGATTAAAATGACCTACCCTGTATACTTAACATCTAAGAAAGATAATAATTAAGAATTATATAAAATTAGTTGTTGCGTACCATTTTAACATGGAACATGTTTAAAGGGAAGAGTATTTGAAAAAAGCCCTAAATTCAAGGGGGGGGGGTGAGTAAAAAATATTTTTTAGGGCAGTGGATCAACTGAACTAGAATATTTTCAAATTAGGGACTTAATATAATTTGAACTTCAACATGTTCTATGCTCGTTGGTCGTGTTAAAACACAAACCAATTATTTTTTCATTTTTTTCTTAATTATTGGATATCCAAAACCAGTTTTTTTTGTGATTATTCGACAACCATTGAATGAAATTTAGTCAAACTGAAGGAGGGCACAAGTAGATACAATTTAAAAAATTTTCTATCAAATTTTTTTTTTATTCATCGAGTTGTTTCTGATATTTGAAATTTTTTAGTATTTTTTTGTTAATCGGAAATCAGTGTTTTTGTGACTCGACAACAAATAAATGAAATTTAGCCAAACTGGAGGAGAACTAAATACAATTTGAAAAATTTTGTATCGAATTTTTTTTTTATTTTATCGATTTGTTCCTGATATTTTACCATTTTTATCATTTTTTTATTAATTTTTTTAATATCTGAAATCGGTATTTCGACATTTCTCTGCGAAGACTGAATGAAATGACTTCAGATTGGAAAGCCTGCAACTAGATCTGATTTTAAAAACTTTGCTCCAGTGGATTTTTAATTCGTCGATTAGGTTATGAGAAACAGAGGATACATCTTTTCGTACATGCATCCCTCTACATATCAATATAAGCATTTAGAGGCATCGAAATAACCTGGGGAACAAATTTCGAATTGGACAATTTAAAGATTTTTCCGTTTTTTGACCTGCCAAACTTACAAGTGCTTGATGGTGCCTGATAATTATAATTATTATAAATGGATATACATATAAATAGATAATAGATATAAATATGTATAATTATATATTGATATTGGAAATTCTACTATGGTTTCACTAGAACTCCTTTCACATTTTCTTTCTTGACATCGTCTTTTATTCTCCAATCAAATCACGGTTTTGGTTGTATTGTTCATGGTCGCCACCAGATTTGGTCTACTATAGGTTATTTCGCTCAAGCCCTCTAAGATTAGGTCTAATAGGGTTTTTTGGTTCGCTGATCATAAAAATCGGTGTCTTTTTAATTAAAAATTAGGCCTTCAGCCTTAAATTTGCCCAAACTTCCCCTTAAAAGGAGTACTTTCCCTATGTTCGTTTTACCTTCTAAGATTGGGTCTAATAGGGTTTTTTAGGTCTCTGATCACAAAAATCGATGTCTTTTCAATTAAAAATTGGAGGATCACCCAAATTAGAAAAAAATTTTAAATGATAAAACATTTGCTTACTTTTACTTTATAAAAAAGATATCTTATGCTAATTCAAGGGTGAAGACTTATTTTTAATTGAAAAGACATCGATTTTTGTGATCAGCGATCCAAAGAATCCTATTAGACCAAATCTTGGATGACTAGAGCGAAAATAGCGAAAATGCCCTTTTAGGGGTAGTTTTGGCTAATTTAAGGGTCAAGCCCCAATTTCTCATAGAAAAGACTCCGATTTTCGTTTACAGCGACCCAAAAAACCTGTAGTAGACCAAATCTGGTGGCGGCCGCAAACAATACAACCCCCCCTGCCGTGGTTTGACTGGAGTATTATCACGAAAACGAGGGTTATGAAGAATTTTATTTATAGGTACAAATGCAAAGGCCTGTTACCGCGTATCGGTCTCGAGTTACAACGTCGACATCATTATTCTGAATTTGTAGACCAGAAAATGAATTTGAAGATACATTACATAGTGTGCTGTTTTCTTGGACAATATGAAGTCATATACAAGTGGAAAGATTTTTTGAATTAAAAAAATTGTTTCACGTTTACACAAGTTACTAAATTGTTAAAAGCTAGAGTAAATATTTTTGGTGAGACCTGTCATTTGGTAGCATACACTTTAAGATTAATTCAAATTATATTAATCTTTTTCGGTGTAAGCTTTGAGGTATACTCAGTGTATATGCTTTTAAAATTTATTTATTTTAAAGAGCGTTTGTCTTCGAGTTTCCCAGAATTATTATTAAGAATTTTTCAGCAGTAAAGATTCGTTACTAAAAGTATAGATCATCAAAATCATTGAAAAATTTATATGTAGCTGAAGTTTCGACCGTTCGATGAACGAAATTTTTTTTTTAGCTCAAATCAACTAAAAAGTATAATAAATAAATAAATATAGTAAAAAACTCAAAAAATTAAATACACAGCCGATAGAAACAGATAAAAACCAATAAATAAACCAAAATATACAATAAAAAATCATTCTCGCATTTTAAAGGATTTTGAGATCATTAGATGAGATCTTCAACAACTATTAATTTCTTAGTTTGATTAAAAAATGTTTTTCAATACTCAGAAAAATTTTGGACTGATACCTGGATGGAAAACTATCTGAAATAAGGCAGCGATACAAATTACGTAAATATCGTATTTTAGTTACCAAGCATTTTCAGAACCTTGGCAGGGCATTACCCCGAATTTCTTTTTACGATATTAATCTAATTCTGTGCCAAGACTCCCAAAAAATTTTTGAGCCCATTTTAAGGGGGTTAAGTTGGTCAAATTAAGTCGATTAAAGATTGGTCATTTTGGAAAAACAGCTTTTTTAGAATTTCATGGGATCTGGCCCAAACTATTGTTTTCTTCTGTTGATTAAAATATGTTTCTTAATACTCAAACAAATTTTGGACATATTCCTAGGTGGTAAACTACCACAAATGCGGCTGCGAATCAAATTACATAATTATCGTATTTTAGTTTCCAAGCATTTACAGAACCTTGGCAGGGCATTACCCCGAAATTCTTTTTATAATATTAATCTAATTATGTGCCAAAACTCCCAAAAAATTTTTGAGCCCATTTTAAGGGGGTTAAATTGGTCAAATTCAGTTGATTAAAGATTGGTCATTTTTAGGAAAACAGCATTTTTAGAATTTCATGGGATCTGGCCGCATCTATTGTTTTCTTGTGTTGATTAAAATATGTTTCTCAATACTCAAAAAAATTTTAAACATATTCCTAGGTGGTAAACTACCTCAAATGCGGCTGCGAATCAAATTACATAATTATCGTATTTTAGTTTCCAAGCATTTTCAGAACCTTGTAGGGCATTACCCCGAATTTTTTTTTATAATATTAATATAATTATGTGCCAAAACTCCCAAAAAATTTTTCAGCCCATTTTAAGGGGGTTAAGTTGGTCAAATTAAGTTGATTAAAGATTGGACTTTTTTGAGAAAACAACTTTTTAGAATTTCCTGGGATCTGAACCCAACTATTGTTTTCTTGTGTTGATTAAAATATGTTTCTCAATACTCAAAAAAATTTTGGACATATTCCTAGGTGGTAAACTACCTCAAATGCGGCTGCGAATCAAATTACATAATTATCGTATTTTAGTTTCCAAGCATTTTCAGAACCTTGGCAGGGCATTACCCCGAATTTCTTTTTATAATATTAATCTTATTATGTGCCAAAACTCCCAAAAAATTTTTGAGCCCATTTTAATGGGGTTAAGTTGGTCAAATTAAGTTGATTAAAGATTGGACTTTTTTGGAAAAACAGCTTTTTTGAATTTCCTGGGATCTGACCCCAACTATTGTTTTCTTGTGTTGATTAAAATATGTTTCTCAATACGCAAAAAAATTTTGGACATATTCCTGGGTAAACTACCTCAAATGCGGCTGCGAATCAAATTACATAATTATCGTATTTTAGTTTCCAAGCATTTTCAGAACCTTGGCAGGGCATTTCCCCGAATTTCTTTTTATAATATTAATCTAATTATGTGCCAAAACTCCCAAAAAATTTTTGAGCCCATTTTAAGGGGGTTAAGTTGGTCAAATTAAGTTGATTAAAGATTGGACTTTTTTGAAAAAACAGCTTTTTAGAATTTCCTGGGATCTGAACCCAACTATTGTTTTCTTGTGTTGATTAAAATATGTTTCTCAATACTCAGAAAAATTTTGGACATATTCCTAGGTGGTAAACTACCTCAAATGCGGCTGCGAATCAAATTACATAATTATCGTATTTTAGTTTCCAAGCATTTTCAGAACCTTGGCAGGGCATTACCCCGAATTTCTTTTTATAATATTAATCTTATTATGTGCCAAAACTCCCAAAAAATTTTGAGCCCATTTTAAGTGTGTTAAGTTGGTCAAATTAAGTTGATTAAAGATTGGACTTTTTTGGAAATACAGCTTTTTTGAATTTCCTGGGATCTGAATCCGACTATTGTTTTCTTGTGTTGATTAAAATATGTTTCTCAATACTCAAAAAAATTTTGGACATATTCCTAGGTAGTAAACTAAGGTGGAGAGGGGGGTTTTCGCCATCTTAAGAAAATTGGTACATTTAAAATGATTTTTTTATTTATTTTTATGCTTATATGAGAGTTAAAATTGTTTCATTAGCTAAAATGATGATAATTATTGATGAAAAATAAGTTTTTAGCGATTTCCAAACATTATTTTATTTTTAATTAGTGTTTTATTTTCGGAAAGCTCAAAAGCCAGGGTTTTCGCCACCAAGTATAGGTATTTCGCCATATAATGATGCGTTTTTCGCCACTATATTTTTCATTAGCTCTATAATGCATTTTTATTAATAGTAATTGTGTATATAAATATTATCCATGAAACTTTTAAACAAACTACCGTAGAAATTCATATTTTATTGATATAGGTATACCTATACTTACTCCTCTTCTCCTTTTTTTTTTATTTTATAAAAATATTTATACCTATTTACACAATAAAAAATAGTGAACAACAGATGAACTGTAAACTTGTATAATCATGTATTATTTGTTAAAATTTACTTTTTAATTTTAATTAAAGGTAATAATTGATATAATGTTTTTAAAAACTCAAGAAAATAAAATAGACGCCGTGTATAAGCCGTGTTAATGACCTCTATTTTCAGTTTGCGCGCGGACCAGGTCTTATAAACCCACGCGTTTGTTTAGTTAGTTTTTTTACCTGTTTATTTATTTTAATTATTTGCTATTTAAAAGTAAAAAATAGATTAATTTTATGAAGTAAGTGTTAGAATATAATTTTTAATATTAGTATAATGTTTTTTTTCAATTAAAAAGCGTGTGTACCTATTTTTTATAAAAATCAGAAAATTGTCGTGTTTAAATGAAAGTGATAAATAAGTACATAAATAGTTTAAATTTTGTTTATATGTTTAAATTTAGTTAATATTTTGATAATTCTTGTAAAATTTTATATAAATGAAGTAATTATGACAAGTTTAGTGTTTTATAATTAAATAAATATCGTTAAAAGAAAAAAAAGTGTAAAATATCGAAAATATCTATAAGTGTAAAAAAGGTGAATTTAAATAATTTAAATAATAAGTCAATAAAACCTTTTTCCTTTATTTGTTGAAGCATTAAAATGTAGTTAAAAAAATTTTTAACGTTCGACATAGTGTTGTTATTAATTTAAAGCTCAATTTAAGCTAACGGTAAGGTTATATGGCGAAAAATAAATTTCCATATAAGTAGTTTTCGCCACCCCATGACGAAAACCAAATAATTGAGTATATTAAGTTTGCAGTTTCCGCCAGCAATAATTAAAAGTATAATTCATTGAAAATTAATTTTTTTTTTTTTTAATTTTGATATTTAGAGTGCAATTTATCTACTAAGAGCAATAAAAAAGTTTTGGGATAGATTTTATATATAAAATTTTCAATTATACCTACTATGATTTCTTAAAGATTTTCGTTAGAATTGTATGCGATAGAAACAAGTATTTTTCAAAGGCATAATTTATTTTATAAATAATTGAATTTCTTAAAATAACTTGAACTCCGCAATTACAACCCTAAGTAGAATGAATTTTTAAATAATTTGCAACGGTAAACATCAACCATTCTTAGCTATTGATAGAAAATACAACAGGTGGCGAAAAACGCATTCCTGGCGAAAACCCCCCTCTCTGCCCTACCTCAAATGCGGCTGCGAATCAAATTACATAATTATCGTATTTTAGTTTCCAAGCATTTTCAGAAACTTGGCAGGGCATTACCCCAAATTTCTTTTTATAATACTAATCTAATTATGTGCCAAAACTCCCAAAAAATTTTTGAGCCCATTTTAAGGGGGTTAAGTTGGTCAAATTAAGTTGATTAAAGATTGGTCATTTTTAGGAAAACAGCATTTTTAGAATTTCATGGGATCTGGCCCCATCTATTATTTTCTTGTGTTGATAAATATATGTTTCTCAATACTCAAAAAAATTTTGGACATATTCCTAGGTGGTAAACTACCTCAAATGCGGCTGCGAATCAAATTACGTAATTATCGTATTTTAGTTTCCAAGCATTTTCAGAACCTTGGCAGGACATTACCCCAAATTTCTTTTTACGATATTAATCTTATTCTGTGCCAAGACTCCCAAAAAATTTTTGAGCCCATGTTAAGGGGGTTAAGTTTGTCAAATTAAGTCGATCAAACATTGGACTTTTTTGGAAAAACAGCTTTTTTGAATTTCCTGAGATCTGACCCCAACTATTGTTTTCTTGTGTTGATGAAAATATGTTTCTCAATATTTAAACAAATTTTAGACATATTCGTAGGTGGTAAACTACCTCAAATGCGGCTGCGATTCAAATTACATAAATATCGGATTTTTGTGTCCAAGTATTTTCAGAACCTTGGCAGGACATTACCCCGAATTTCTTTTTATAATATTAATCTAATTATGTGCCAAGACTCCCATAAAAATTTTTGAGCCAATTTTAAGGGGGTTAAATTGGCCAATTTAAGTCGATTAAATATTGTTCATTTTTGGAAAAACAGCTTTTTTAGATTTTCATGGGATCTGGCCCCATCTATTGTTTTCTTGTGTTGATTACTCTCATTAATCAATTAAATTTGGGACAGTTTCGTGGGCGGTAACTACCTCAAATGCAGCGGCGATTCAAATTACAAAAATATCGTATTTCAGTTGCCAAGCATTTTCAGAACCTTGGCTGGGCATAACCCCGAATTTCTTTTCAAACATTCGATTTTATTGTAATTTGATTCGCAGCAGCATTTGAGGTCGTTTACTACCTAGGAATATGTTCAAAAATTTTTTGAGTATTGAGAAACATTTTTCAATCAACATTAGAAAAGAATAGTTGGGGTCAGATCCCAGAAAATTCTAAAAAAGCTGTTTTTTCAAAAATGAACAATCTTTAAATGACTTAATTTGATCAATTGAACCCCCTTAAAATAGGCTAAAAAATTTTTTGGGAGTTTTGGCACATAGTTAGATTAATATTATAAAAAGAAATTCGGGGTAATGCCCTACCAAGGTTCTGAAAATGCTTGGAAACTAAAATACGATAATTATGTAATTTGAATCGCAGCCGCATTTGAGGTAGTTTACCACCTAGGAATATGTCCAAAATTTTTTTCAGTATTGAGAAACATATTTTAATCAACACAAGAAAACAATAGATGGGGCCAGATCCCATGAAATTCTAAAAATGCTGTTTTCTTAAAAATGACCAATCTTTAATCAACTTAATTTGACCAACTTATCCCCCTTAAAATGGGCTCAAAAATTTTTTAGGTGTTTTGGCACAGAAATAGATTAATATCGTAAAAAGAAATTCGGAGTAATGCCCTGTCAAGGTTCTGAAAATGATTGGAAACTACAATACGATATTTATGTTATTTGATTCGCAGCCGCATTTGAGGTAGTTTACCACCTAGGAATATGTCCAAAATTTGTTTGAGTATTGAGAAACATATTTTAATCAACACAAGAAAACAATAGTTGGGGTCAGATCCCAGGAAATTCAAAAAAGCTGTTTTTCCAAAAAAGTCCAATCTTTAATCAACTTAATTTGACCAACTTAACCCCCTTAAAATGGGCTCAAAAATTTTTTGGGAGTTTTGGCACATAATAAGATTAATATTATAAAAAGAAATTCGGGGTAATGCCCTGCCAAGGTTCTGAAAATGCTTGGAAACTAAAATACGATAATTATGTAATTTGATTCGCAGCCGCATTTGAGGTAGTTTACCACCTAGGAATATGTCCAAAAATTTTTTGAGTATTGAGAAACATATTTTAATCAACACAAGAAAACAATAGTTGGGTTCAGATCCCAGGAAATTCAAAAAAGCTATTTTTTCAAAAAAGTCCAATCTTTAATCAACTTAATTTGACCAACTTAACCCCCTTAAAATGGGCTCAAAAATTTTTTGGGAGTTTTGGCACATAATTAGATTAATATTATAAAAAGAAATTCGGGGTAATGCCCTGCCAAGGCTCTGAAAATGCTTGGAAACTAAAATACGATAATTATGTAATTTGATTCGAAGCCGCATTTGAGGTAGTTAACCACCTAGGAATATGTCCAAAATTTTTTTGAGTATTGAGAAACATATTTTAATCAACACAAGAAAACAATAGTTGGGTTCAGATCCCAGGAAATTCAAAAAAGCTGTTTTTCCAAAAAAGTCCAATCTTTAATCAACTTAATTTGACCAACTTAGCCCCCTTAAAATGGGCTCAAAAATTTTTTGGGAGTTTTGGCACATAATTAGATTAATATTATAAAAAGAAATTCGGGGTAATGCCCTGCCAAGGTTCTGAAAATGCTTGGAAACTAAAATACGATAATTATGTAATTTGAATCGCAGCCGCATTTGAGGTAGTTTACCACCTAGGAATATGTCCAAAATTTTTTTCAGTATTGAGAAACATATTTTAATCAACACAAGAAAACAATAGATGGGGCCAGATCCCATGAAATTCTAAAAATGCTGTTTTCTTAAAAATGACCAATCTTTAATCAACTTAATTTGACCAACTTATCCCCCTTAAAATGGGCTCAAAAATTTTTTAGGTGTTTTGGCACAGAAATAGATTAATATCGTAAAAAGAAATTCGGAGTAATGCCCTGTCAAGGTTCTGAAAATGATTGGAAACTACAATACGATATTTATGTTATTTGATTCGCAGCCGCATTTGAGGTAGTTTACCACCTAGGAATATGTCCAAAATTTGTTTGAGTATTGAGAAACATATTTTAATCAACACAAGAAAACAATAGTTGGGGTCAGATCCCAGGAAATTCAAAAAAGCTGTTTTTCCAAAAAAGTCCAATCTTTAATCAACTTAATTTGACCAACTTAACCCCCTTAAAATGGGCTCAAAAATTTTTTGGGAGTTTTGGCACATAATAAGATTAATATTATAAAAAGAAATTCGGGGTAATGCCCTGCCAAGGTTCTGAAAATGCTTGGAAACTAAAATACGATAATTATGTAATTTGATTCGCAGCCGCATTTGAGGTAGTTTACCACCTAGGAATATGTCCAAAAATTTTTTGAGTATTGAGAAACATATTTTAATCAACACAAGAAAACAATAGTTGGGTTCAGATCCCAGGAAATTCAAAAAAGCTATTTTTTCAAAAAAGTCCAATCTTTAATCAACTTAATTTGACCAACTTAACCCCCTTAAAATGGGCTCAAAAATTTTTTGGGAGTTTTGGCACATAATTAGATTAATATTATAAAAAGAAATTCGGGGTAATGCCCTGCCAAGGCTCTGAAAATGCTTGGAAACTAAAATACGATAATTATGTAATTTGATTCGAAGCCGCATTTGAGGTAGTTAACCACCTAGGAATATGTCCAAAATTTTTTTGAGTATTGAGAAACATATTTTAATCAACACAAGAAAACAATAGTTGGGTTCAGATCCCAGGAAATTCAAAAAAGCTGTTTTTCCAAAAAAGTCCAATCTTTAATCAACTTAATTTGACCAACTTAGCCCCCTTAAAATGGGCTCAAAAATTTTTTGGGAGTTTTGGCACATAATTAGATTAATATTATAAAAAGAAATTCGGGGTAATGCCCTGCCAAGGTTCTGAAAATGCTTGGAAACTAAAATACGATAATTATGTAATTTGATTCGCAGCCGCATTTGAGGTAGTTTACCTAGGAATATGTCCAAAATTTTTTTGAGTATTGAGAAACATATTTTAATCAACACAAGAAAACAATAGTTGGGTTAAGGTCCCAGGAAATTCAAAAAAGCTGTTTTTCCAAAAAAGTCCAATCTTTAATCAACTTAATTTGACCAACTTAACCCCATTAAAATGGGCTCAAAAATTTTTTGGGAGTTTTGGCACATAATTAGATTAATATTATAAAAAGAAATTCGGGGTAATGCCCTGCCAAGGTTCTGAAAATGCTTGGAAACTAAAATACGATAATTATGTAATTTGATTCGCAGCCGCATTTGAGGTAGTTTACCACCTAGGAATATGTCCAAAATTTTTCTGAGTATTGAGAAACATATTTTAATCAACACAAGAAAACAATAGTTGGGTTCAGATCCCAGGAAATTCTAAAAAGCTGTTTTTTCAAAAAAGTCCAATCTTTAATCAACTTAATTTGACCAACTTAACCCCCTTAAAATGGGCTCAAAAATTTTTTGGGAGTTTTGGCACATAATTAGATTAATATTATAAAAAGAAATTCGGGGAAATGCCCTGCCAAGGTTCTGAAAATGCTTGGAAACTAAAATACGATAATTATGTAATTTGATTCGCAGCCGCATTTGAGGTAGTTTACCCAGGAATATGTCCAAAATTTTTTTGCGTATTGAGAAACATATTTTAATCAACACAAGAAAACAATAGTTGGGGTCAGATCCCAGGAAATTCAAAAAAGCTGTTTTTCCAAAAAAGTCCAATCTTTAATCAACTTAATTTGACCAACTTAACCCCCTTAAAATGGGCTCAAAAATTTTTTGGGAGTTTTGGCACATAATAAGATTAATATTATAAAAAGAAATTCGGGGTAATGCCCTGCCAAGGTTCTGAAAATGCTTGGAAACTAAAATACGATAATTATGTAATTTGATTCGCAGCCGCATTTGAGGTAGTTTACCACCTAGGAATATGTCCAAAAATTTTTTGTGTATTGAGAAACATATTTTAATCAACACAAGAAAACAATAGTTGGGTTCAGATCCCAGGAAATTCAAAAAAGCTATTTTTTCAAAAAAGTCCAATCTTTAATCAACTTAATTTGACCAACTTAACCCCCTTAAAATGGGCTCAAAAATTTTTTGGGAGTTTTGGCACATAATTAGTTTAATATTATAAAAAGAAATTCGGGGTAATGCCCTGCCAAGGCTCTGAAAATGCTTGGAAACTAAAATACGATAATTATGTAATTTGATTCGAAGCCGCATTTGAGGTAGTTAACCACCTAGGAATATGTCCAAAATTTTTTTGAGTATTGAGAAACATATTTTAATCAACACAAGAAAACAATAGTTGGGTTCAGATCCCAGGAAATTCAAAAAAGCTGTTTTTCCAAAAAAGTCCAATCTTTAATCAACTTAATTTGACCAACTTAGCCCCCTTAAAATGGGCTCAAAAATTTTTTGGGAGTTTTGGCACATAATTAGATTAATATTATAAAAAGAAATTCGGGGTAATGCCCTACCAAGGTTCTGAAAATACTTGGACACAAAAATCCGATATTTATGTAATTTGAATCGCAGCCGCATTTGAGGTAGTTTACCACCTAGGAATATGTCCAAAATTTGTTTGAGTATTGAGAAACATATTTTAATCAACACAAGAAAACAATAGTTGGGGTCAGATCCCAGGAAATTCAAAAAAGCTGTTTTTCCAAAAAAGACCAATGTTTAATCGACTTAATTTGACCAACTTAACCCCCTTAAAATGGGCTCAAAAATTTTTTGTGAGTCTTGGCACAGAATTAGATTAATATCGTAAAAAGAAATTCGGGGTAATACCCTGCGAAGGTTCTGAAATTGCTTGGTAACTAAAATACGATATTTACGTAATTTGTATCGCAGCCTTATTTCAGATAGTTTTCCACCCAGGTATGAGTCCAAAATTTTTCTGAGTATTGAAAAACATTTTTTAATCAACCTAAGAAATTAACAGTTGGTGAAGATATCATACAATGATCTCAAAATCCTTTGAAATGCGAGAATGATTTTTTATTGTATATTTTGGTTGATTTATTGGTTTTTATCTGTTTCTATCGGCTGTTTATTTAATTTTTTGAATTTTTTACTATATTTATTTATTATATATACTTTTTAGCAGATTTGAGCTAAAAAAAAAATTTCGTTCATCGAACGGTCGAAACTTCAGCTACATAAATTTATTTAGGATTAGTAGAAAAATTTTTACAACAATCTTTTGTTACAAACTTTGTTAAATTTTATTATTCTAAAAGTTAGAAAACATCAAATAGAAATTTGAATTATAATATTAGTCTTATTCACCAATTATATAAGTAAATGTAGCTATTACTAGGTTCGACTATTTGTTATGGTTTTTTTCAGTGCCTAATATATAGTTACATGTACTTATATAATCGGTCAATAAGACTAATATATTGGTAATTTTGTAAAATTACAAAAAATTTGTTATAACCAATCCTAAACTATCAAATTTTTACATTAAAATTATAATTTTTCTTAAAATTTCGATTTTGAGATGCCCTGGACTTCCCTAAGCTGCCTAAAAGATTTTGTACATTAAAAATTATTTTTTATAGCTTAAAACATTTTTTATACAAATTTATTTATTATTTTCTATTATAATATCGAAATAAAACAGTTTTCAGCTTAAAAAAAAGTGCCAGACGGATTTTTAAAATTTTTTTATTTTTGTGACTATGAAAAACTAAAAAACAAATTTCCATTGAAATCTCGTAGGTAATTTGCATTTTTATTTAAAATTGTTTCAGGGGCACCGTGCTTATTTTAGCTGACAGTAAAAGTTTAAAATTTTTTACCTCGAGGGATGCCAAATGTAAAAAAAATAAAAAGGTTTAAGATAAACATAAGGAGCAAATAAACCACAGTTTTTTAGCATACAAAAAATTTTCTTTATTCATAGCTTTCGCATTTTCAAGGTAATTGTTATAAAATTGGAGTAAAATTCGGGAAATATTAGACGATGAGCACCAACTTTTCCTTTTGCTAAACAATACCACCGTTAAATAACATATTAATAAACTGCAAGAATTAATAATTTTTGATTTTTAATATTACTTTATATTTTTATGTCAAACAAATTAAATCAATAAATTTTTTTTTTTTGCTTTTCTAGAAACAAAAAACTTATAAAAAAGTAAAAGTTTTTTTATTCTATTCAGCAGTTCTTTTTTTAATGCTTCTTACAAAATTTTATACACATGGTTTTAAAAGAATTTTATAGAAATAGTAAAAAATGAAGAAAAAAAAACTATAATAAAATAAGTTTAAAGTGTTTTATTTTAAATAAAAATAATATCTTGTTTTAAGTTCGAAGAAAAATTATTTTGTAGATTTTTTTTTTCGAAAACTAAATAATATATTTTTTAAAAAATATAAAGCAATTTTTTTGAAAAAATAATTATTCTAGTTTCCAAATAATTTTTTATACAATAATTTTATTTAATTAAAAAAGTTTGATAATATTATTTCATATTTTAAATAAATTTTTCATTTATTTACTTACTTGAATTTAATTAAATAGTTATTAGAATCCTATAAATTTTTAACAAAAAAACAAACAAAAAAATCATAATTTATTATCTGTGAAACCAAAAAAAATGAACACTATTTGTTTCAAATAATTCACAAATTTTAAAAAAATTTACAAACATTTTTTCAATGTAATAATAATTCACAAATTTTTAAAAAATTTACAAACATTTTTTCGATGTTAAAGCACTTTAACCATAATTAATAAATAACCATAAACCATAATTAAAAAAAATAAAAAATAAAAAAAAAATAAATAAATGAAAAAAAAATATTTATAATTATTTGCACATGAAAAAAATTTCGCGGTATAATCTTAAAATTTTCCGCGTTATTTTCGAGCTTTATATAAAGTCCACGCAGAAGCGACAGATGACGAGAAATGACTATCAAAAAGTTATAGCATGAGAAAATTTACTCTCCTTTTAGTTTATTTTATACAGACTTTCACAGGACCGAATGACTGATGCATGTAAACTCGATGTGCGCATCGCTCTTGATCCCTACCCATTTATTTACTTTTTTTTTATTTTATAAAAGTTTGAAAGAATCACATACGTACATTATTAGTTTTTGTTTTAAATGAGATTTTATTATTATTGTAAAAAAAGCTCATATTTTTATTTTTCAAATTATGCACTAATTAAATAATATATTTGTGCATTAAAATTCTTTGAAAACCAAAGTGATGAAAACTTTTGTCTTATTTAATAATTAAAATTTTCAAGCACGTTCACTATGTATACAACTTATTGATGAGAGCATTTCTTATAAGTTTGTTTGGTGAAAAAATGGAATGCTGCAAAATATGTCTAATATTTTGAGAAATTTACACTCTAAGTCATTTTGATACCCCTAACTAGTACGCTTCTAATTCTATTAGATAATTATGTTCAAAAGAATTTACCCTCTTAATCTCAGAAACTATTTGATAGAGTTTATTGCAAAAGGTTTTCTGTTATATCAGAATTATGGGTAAAATTTTCAATATGATTTCAATGAACCACTTAAAATTGAACCCATAAAATTAATTTGAAAAAAACTGAATTTATTTTTGAAAATTTAAAAAACATTTTAGTTGTAAATTAGTCAGTGAAAATGCTAAAGAACTAAATCCAATGAGATTATATTAGTTCAAATAGAATACATCCCAAAAACACTCTAACTTTATAAAAATTGTTTTTTTTAAAAAATTTTTTTTAGATAGCTGAACTCATAAATGTCTTGGCCTTATTAGGAAATTTTTATATTTTATGATTTTTCATTTTAAAACAAAATATTATAGAACAATAAGAAAAAAATTGGTAACTTTTTTTTAAATGAAAATAAATATTTTTTTATTAAATATTTTAAAACATCAAAAAATTTTAGTTTACGCGTCTTAAAAAAAAAAGTTTAATAGCAATCGAAGTAATATACTTCAATGCACAGGTCTGGTTTAATTATCCTATATACTTATAATATAATACATATTATGCATATTATATCTCCTGAACTAGGAGTGTTTGCGGGTGCTATAAATTTTGGATACCTGAAAGTTAAATATTGAATAATGGAATAATTCGTGATTTTTTAAACATTCAATATGGTTGCAATATGATCCCTCCTGTGTTTTAAGTCCTCTAGGTACAAAAGTGCTCAAATTCGGCATGTTTTAATTTTTTGGGATTTTTTCAGTTTTCTTACCCACTTTTTAGTAATGAATTTTTAATACCGACTAGATGTACAAAAAAAATAGTTTCAAAAGATATCTTTTTGTAAAATTTTCGACTGAATTCGATTTTTTAATAAAATTTCAATCTTATAGCATGTAACCATTTGTTTCTTGGCCTACAAAGTCCATATAAACGAGCTTTTATAAGTTGTTTTATCTTCATTTACATCACCTGAAAGTTTGGAATAATTTAGAGACTCAAAGACAGTAGATTCTTCTGCTTTTTTACAATTAGTAATTTTCGTTATTTTCTTAACAAAAAGTTATAGGAAACTTGGTCTTCCTAGTCTGTTCCCAGTATTCCTTAAAAAAATCATATACACTGAGAAAAAATGTAGAGGAAAATGTACATTTACAACTGGAAGATTTTACTATTAATTTTAGTAAAGTTATCCGAAGAATTGAAAATAGTACATTTTACTATAATTAAGGGTAATTTTTCTTAAGTAAGATTTTCTACAAAATACTATTATACTCTCACTCTCTCACATGTGCATAACTTTTATTTTTTTTTATTTTTTATTTTTTATTTTTTAATTTATTTTTTTTTTTAATTTTTTTTTATAATTTATATTTTATAATTTAATACAATTTTCATTCCTTATATAGTATCTGAAATCAAATTTTGTCACTTGCGAGAAAAAATATGTAAAATAAATTCTACTAAAATTAAGGGTAATTTTTTTTTCCTTTACGAGTAGTTTATAAAATACATGTTGGTAAAAAATAACATAAAACGCCATTTCGACAACTTCAAATTATTTTACTAATTAAAAGGGTAATTTTTACCAATACAATTTTGTGAGTGTACTATTGCTAAAAATATTATCGTACAATCTTGAGTTTATTTCGCATATGCGAAATAAATTGAGTTTCGTATACTTTTGCAAGATTTATATTTTCCCCGTATACTGAAAAAAAAACTAAAAGAAAAATTAAAAATGAAAATATTTTTAAATTGTCTCCAAAAGTTTTATAGATTTTTAAAGAAAATATGAAAAATTCAAGTAATATAAATTCTTTTATTAAAATTATTCCATAGTAATTAGATATTTCATCTTTTTCAAAACAACCAAAAAATTGAATATCTAAAAAACTAAGATGCCTATAAGTTAAAATTATATTGCTCATCTCACTCGCGCTCTTTTTTTCTTTAATTGGACACTGGTTTCATAATAACTGGTGAATATTTTAAAAAATAAAAAAATGTAATAATGTTGATGAAGCTTATACTGAAAATAAAAGCATTCTAATGAATTATATTTTATTTAACTTTTTATTATTATACCTTTTAATATTATTTTCATTAGTTAATTACAATAATTCCACTTAAAAAAGTTTTAAAAGCTAAATAATTGTAAATAAGTAATCTTTATGGTTTCCGACCTTTTTCCTGAATCGAATTTCACGAACAGCCTTTTTCACGAACGACTCATTTTACGAATTCATATTTCACGATTACTTATTTTCCGAACGTTTTTTTCCCATAGAGCTTTGTTCACGAATAAAATAACAAAAAATCATTTTTAAATAATTTATTAACATATAATCATTTTTTAACAATTTATTCATTAATCTACAGTAAAATATTGCTTCCAATAAGTTCTAAGAACTCTAATTCTGTGCCATTATTTTTATAATTGATTTACTCATTAGCAATATTTTCAATTCTATTTTGATACATTAACCACTTTTTTTTGGTGCTGCTTTAATCGATTTACCTAAATATAAATCTGTAATTGCTATTTTTGTGTCACCTTGTTCCTTTTGCAGCTGTAGTAAAAAAAATTTTACATATTAAGGTAGTTTTTTCCACAATAAGGCCAAAGCGACAGTGTCACCCCTCACTTATGTTGTTTGTCTTGTGGCTGCTTTTCGCTGGTTCCATTGTTCTGGTGGGTATATTGGATTTACATCACGCCTTCTTCCTCTAACAGGTATGCCTATGTATACTTTATTGTAAGCAACTGCTTGAATTTTCAAGCAGTTGCTTAATCAGCCTGGCCGTGTATATATGATCTCAAGAACCCAAAAAAATGTATTAGAAAGGTGTGTGTTCAATTTTTTTTTTTTTTTTAAAGGTTGATCATTTTAAGCGCAATCTTTTGGTGGATTTTCTCATATATAAATCAGGATAACTTTTTAATGCTAAAAATAAAAATATTTTTGTGCATAAAACATTTTGCAATTAAGAATGTAAATTTTAATTTATGTAATACATAATATAATAAAAATATTAAATATATTAAAATAAACTTTTTCTTGTCTTATACATCAAGTGTAACAATTTTAATTATAAAGCTTTTTACTTTTGCTTTATACTTCTTAATAAATTTAAAAATCCTTAATTTTTTATAAAAGTAAAATTTGTTCTTTTAGTTTTTAACATTAAATTTTTCATGTCATGTTTAATATTTTTTGACATTACAAGCAAAAAAGCTCCAAGGGTAAATTTGTATAAACTTATTGTAAAAAAAGGGTTTTAGCATGGAGAAAATCTTAAAATAGAATCGAATATCAGATTTCAAATTTAACTTTTTAGAATATTATAGTTTAGGTCTGTACTCCTATATTGTAGTCACTTTCTTTTGCTAATAGGCCCATAAAATTTTGCAATGAGTATTATTATTTTTTGGGTCCCTGAACAAGAATATGGTATTAGTTTTTAACTAAAATACGCTAGTTTCCCGCAATAACCAAGTTTAAGTATTTTTTTTTGGTTTTTCAATATTTTCTGTTGTCTAAAACTAGAACGAACAATTTTCATATTTATGTTCAGGGACTCAAAAAACATAAATAACAGATAAAAATGTTAAAAACCCCGTAAAATTTAACCTCAAAATTCCCATTATGGGCAACTGGACTATAATTCAATACAAACGGATTTCATATTCGTATTCAACGACCAAAAAAACATAAACAAAATAAAAATTCAAAAAAAAAAAAAAAAAATTTTTTTCATTTAGTCATAAAATAATTGTGAGTCTATACAGACATAATCTAAAGTTACAATATCATATTCAAATGTTTTAAATAAATTTAGTTTAATTATAATACAGACCTGATGATGGGAATTTATTCCTGAAACTAGTCGTCTAATTATTATACAAAAACAAGTTGTAAAAAGAAGGATCAATAAATAAATTAAAATAAATATATTTTGATTTAATTAATTAAAAATATCATAAATTTAATACTCATTGGAAAATTTTATGAACCTATCCTGGATCTAACAGCAAAAAAAAAGTGATCCCGAAAAAGAGGTTTAGGTCTGCACTATATCTTGTGTTTCCTAAATGGTGATTTCTTCGGGAAAAAATTATTATAGAAGCTAATAGTGTAAAAAGAAAAATTAATTTTCGAGAAGCCTTTTAGAATTGAATCTAACTAACTTTCATTTCAGATACTAGAAAGTTACTGTGAATTAATAATCAATTTAAATTGATATAATATTTTTTTTAATAAGCATTGTTTCAATTAAAGTTATTTAAAGTTACATTTAAAGAAACTTATAAAACTTTTTAATTTCTTCAATTTTGTAAAAATACAAAATAAATAAATATATTTCGTTTTTTAATTACAACTATTTATTTAAGTACCTTTAAAAAAAAGGCTCTGTAAATAAATACATTTTTTTTTATGTAACTTAATAAAAGTAATTAAAAACTTTTTTGTAAATATGCACTTTAAAAATGTATTGCACATTATGTAAATACTTATTCAAAAAAAAAGGTACTCCTTTTTTTCAAAAGCTTTTCTGGTAATTAATTTAATAGTCCTAATTTGCAGGTAAAAAGTTCAATGCGAAGGTTTACGGGTTTTAAGGACGTAGTCCCTATGGACAAAAATCGCATTCGACGTCCTTGTGAAACATTCTGACCGTACAATGGCTATGGCTTCCAAAGTTTAATACGAATGTAAAACTACAGTTATACGTTCGTATTACAATTTCAAATCTAAGTTTTCAAACTTTATTTTTCAAATGGTACGTAACAACATGTTTACATTAGTAGGCTTACCATGGAAATTCGAAAATAAAAGGAGGAGGTCAAATTTGTCCAATTTAAGGTGGCGGGGGGGGGGGGGGCGGTTAAAAAGGACTTAGAATAATTTCGAAACTAGAATAACTTTCAAACAAACAAATTCAAATTTTTAGCCAGATTTGTATTTCATCACGTGTCTTGGTAGGAAATTTAAAATTTGTAAAAAATGCACATTTAAAAGTAGGTATTTTCTTATCTAGAGCTCTCAAAACGCAGTAATCCAGCGGATTCTCTTTTTCATAAAAAAATTTAAAGTGGCAGAAATATTTTGAGTTCTACTTCATTCTACTAATCCTTCATCCATTTGATTTTGAAAAATCGACTTTAAAGACTTAAAAGAAAACGCCGAATTGAACTGATTTCTTGCGCATGTGCATTAAAAAAAAAATTTAACCCCAGAATCGGATTCTAAAGGAAATTGTCTTGAGATAAAAGGAAAAAATTTTGTGAGTTTTTAACACAAAAAATAAGAAATATTTTCTCTCTTTTTTCTTTCGTTTTTTATAAAAAGGCAAAACACAAAAATGGCCGTCAAAAATCTAGAACTGAACCTTATGAGTTAAAAAATGACGTGGAGGCTTATTTTTAGTAGTAATTTAGTAATATGGGAAAAAATACTTTGGAACCGATTTGAAGACCTGACCGAGCATTTTACAACGGCTTGGTTTAAATTGAGCCATATATGATTAGAATTTGAAAATCTAGTAATTTAAGAAATATTATTTTTTGCTCTAGAGCTTTCAAATTAAACTTATATTACACTAAAAAATTATAAACAATGAATTTTTTTGCATGCAAATTAGTTTTTGGATCCCGGAATCATACGAGATGTTTCATATAACTAAAGGGAAAATATTTTTGAATATGAAAATTTTACATCAATTTATGAAAAAAGGTCAAAAAGAAAAAAATGGCTGCAAAAAATTGAGAACCAGATCTAGAAATTTTAAAACTGAGTAAAGTAGTTATTTTTAGCCTCACTTTTGGAAAAAAAATAATTTGGATCGAAAGCCGCATCCCTTTAGTACAACGTGAGTCTAGATCACGTGGAATCCCTCATATATTTTATTTATTTATTTCTAATATAAGGTGTATTTTACAAATTGTGAAATCATCACAATCCCATAGAGACTCATGTCTGTACATTTACCTTTGGTCAATAAAATATACATAATAAAATAATATAAGAGTTTACAATAAAAAATTTAAATAGATCATGTTATAATTTTCATATTTATGTTATTGAAATTAACTTCTACATAATAGAGTGTTCAAGCAAATTAAAAAAATTAGAAGAAAGGAAAATGAATAAACAAATTATAACAAAAAACAAGTTAAAAAAGAATTTCAATTTTTTGTAGTTTTATTAATGACACTAATGATTGATATTGCATCAACGATATTATGTTACATAATGAAAAAAATTTGATTACTAGAAATATTCTATATTCGTAGAAACAAACAATTCAGTAATTCAGTAATAATTATATTACTGTAACGTATATATATTTATGTATGATAAATGAAAATTAAAATTTATGCTTATTCAAAGAATATGTTAATTAAAAATTTTAGTACTATAATTGTGTTCAAAAACTTTCGAAATACTTGAATGAAATTAAAATTATAAAAATTATTGATTGGAAAATATAAATAAAATTAATCGAATTCGAATTTTTATACAAGAAAAAAGCTCCAGTTGTCAAGGTACGCAAACTCGTTAATTTATGCTATTTTTTTTTAGTTTATTTATTTTTTTTTTGCATTAGTGCATTACTAAAAAACAAACGAAAGTGGCTGCCCAAAATCGAGAAATTAACAAAACCTCTTTTTCATCAGACTAATATTTCGTTACTTGCAGTACTTTTAAAAAATTTTTTCACTTTCGATTTTCCAATAGAACAATATAAAATCTTGTACAAAAACATAAATTCAAAATCTAAAGCTAGTTGGAAACATGTAAATTCGTTTAATTATTTTTTTATCATTTTATATAATCTGAATATTGCTTTGCAAGAAAAGAATTAAAATTAAGAATGACACACATAAGAATAAAAAAAAATGAAGAAAAAGTTTTAAATATTGCTGATTATGCACAAAAAAAAAGTTAAAGAGCTCTTTACAAAGATTTACTTGAATAGTTGTAGTAACCTTGTGCTTTTTTTTATGTACTTACATTAACGAATAAAAAAAAATGAATTATAAAAGTATTTAAATTTTTTTTATCCCTAAGTAGCTAATACGTGTGAATTTATTAATTGAATTGATTTTTATTGATCGAAATTTTAAATATGTTTTTATGTTACTTCTAGTTCTTTGAACATATACTTACGATATACTTAGGCCCTGTTGAAAAAAAAATAGTATCTGCATTTAGAATCACTTTGAAAAAATTAAAGAAACGTGTTTAATTTAAATTTAAAAAAAAGTCAAGATTTAAAGGTAAATAAAATAAGTTTTTGTTTATTTTCATTTTTCCTAAAAATTAACAACTAATTTCTAAAAAAGATAGTTATTAAAAGTTTTTGAAGCTAACTTCAAACTGTTAACTAAATCATGTTAAATTAACTGAAAATATACACCCTAATCAGTAATCGCTTTAAAATTAACTTTTTTGAATTAATATTTTACTCGATTAGCAGGAGATTAAAACTTATTAACAGTTTTATGTAATTTTCGAGTATAAACGAAAGTTAAAAGTCAGTTTAAGTACTTTACTAACTATGTAATATCAATAATTTAACCATTCACAGCGTTAATAATTTTCAATGATGTTTCTCAGAAATATTAATATTTTCATTCATTAAAATCATTCGGATTCTCTGACCTCATATAATTTAAAAATTAAAAATGTTTGAGGAAATCTCTTTATTAATGCCTTGGCTATGGTGCGATCCTAAAAAATTGTGATATTATGCTTTTTTTACAGTTTTATTAATGAAAATAAAAAAATGTTCAAAAAAGAAAAATTTTTTGGGCCAATTACCATTATATGCGCAAGAAGATTATAGAAATTAAATTTTTTTTTGCTTCGTGCCATAGCCAAAGCATCAATATAGAGATTTCATCGAACATTTTTAATTTTCAAATTATAGGAAGTCCATAAATCTCGTATCATCAAAAATTGTACCTTTTTAACACACCCTCTGTCGCCGCCACTGTAAAACAACAAAATGGGCTAACAAGTTTTTTTTTTTAATTATAAAGGATTTACAATTGTAACAAAAACAATATTTTTGGCGTATAAGCACATTTCGAGCCCCAAAGAAGCTAAAAAACCGTCATTTTTTTAAAAGTCTGTATGTGTTTGTATTTGTGGGTGTGTGTCTGTATGTGTGTGTGTGTGTGTGTGTGTGTGTGTGTGTGTGTGTGTGTATGTGTGTAACCGGTGATATTTCACAACCATTAAATTTTATTATGATATTAAGACCTAATTTTTAAAAAAAATTTTTTTAAATTATTTTGTTTTTGGACGCAGTACCTAATTTTGTCTACGGGAGTTTAAAATGACAATATCAAGGATTAGATAATTATTAGTTTTTTTAAAGTTATATTATACTTTATTAGACACAAGTTTTTAAGCATTTTCCCGAATATTTTGTTATTGCTCGAGGAACCGAAGTGCCAATAATTTGATAGCGATTTTAGAAACAAATAATACTTTGGTCACAGCAAATTTTCAAAAAAGGGTATTTTTTTTCTAAAAAGAAAAAGAATGTCCCCTTAAATGAATTTTTTTTATTCTAAAACCAACTGTGTATACAATAATTTTGATCTTGGACGATTCAATCTAATGCAGCAAATTCATGAATAATTTTGACTTTAAAAATAGTCAGTAACATATACAAATCCATATATATATAAATCCATATACCACAAAATCGATCGATGCCATTTTTTTAAGATTGTCATCTTCAAAGAATAACCCTTAATAATTTTTTTTTTATATATACTTCTATAATATTATGAACAAGATAATACATTTTTTTTTCTGCTAGCCAGTTTTTTTCATATATATTGAATAGCATAAATATTATATCTATAGATAAGTCGCTTATTCTAAGAGACTAAATAATACTAATTAGAATTTTATAAAAATAATCTTATTACTTTGTTAATATAATTTTTTTCATTTTTTTTTTTTAAGAAAACATCAATATACCGTATTATGTATAGTTTTTTTAGACAATGATTGATTAATTATTACCAATGTGAATAAAAGAGACTGTATAGCAAACACTCATCAAAGTCATTTTATTAAAAACAGAAAAAAACTCAGTATTTTTTTATAATTTTTATACATTTTTATTTTTTTTTTCTAACTTTTCTTTTTTTTTTAACAAATGCAAAGTAGAATATCGACGGATGAAACTAATTGTAGCCATAATTTATTACAATTTTTAAGTCACTAGGGCTGGCGGTATTCCACACAAGATAAATACTAATTTATTTTCTGCTTTTAGTCATATTATTTAATTATTATTTTCTTAAATGAGATTTTAGAATAAGAAATTTTTCTCTTAGTTTTGAAACAATCTATTTTAATTTCTATAGAAAAAGTTTCATCATATTAATTCAGTTAAACTTTATGCAGTTGAAAATAGATATTCTCGAGTCCAATAAATTCTATCTCTTGGTATTGTTGAAATACTTACTGTCGCTGTACCAATTCAAATTAAATGATATAAAGCATCCATTTATCCGTAATCCATATTTATCAATACTTCCTGGGCCGAATCTTATTTATTGTATACTGCAGTATTCTGGTAAATCTTAAAACTATGAAAATGAACTCAACTCAAATTAAGAACAAAACTATTTTCTACTTTTATAGTTTCGATCTTTTAATAACTTCTACACTGTAAAAAATAACTTTCTTAGATTTACAAAAAAAATAGAATTTTTTCGAAAAATTAGTGAATTTTAAAAAAATTTTGTAAATATTCGATAAAAATCGTAAATTTACTAAATTTAGAATATTATCGAAAAACTCGAGAATTCTCGATTTTTTTTTTGTGATTTTACGAAAAAAGTTGTTAATTCACAATTATTTTTCGTAATTTTACAACTATTTTTTGTAAATTTTCGAAAAAAAATTGTAAATTATCAATTTTTCTTGCGAATTCACAAAAAAAATCGATAATTTTTAAGTTTTTCGTTAATATACTAAATTTAGTAAATATACGATTTTTTTCGAATATTTACAAATTTTTTTGAAAATTTACTAATTTTTCGAAAATGTTCTAATTTTTTTGTTAATATAAGAAAGTTACTTTTAACAGTGTATAAATAGTTCCTTATTTAGCAAATAAATTAAAACTTATCTAATACTTTACGAAATACGGTTAAATAAAATATATATTTATAAAATTTATTTATTTATTTTTTTAATTTCAATGCATCAAAGAAAAACTGAAATCAATATATTTAATTTATAATATTTTTAATTAATTAAATCAAAACATATTTATTTTAATTTATTTATTGATCCTTCTTTTTAAAACTTGTTTTTGTATAATAATTAGATGACTAATTTCAGGAATAAATTCCCATCATCAGGTCTGCATTATAATTAAACTAAATTTATTTAAAACATTTGAATATGATATTGTAACTTTAGATTATGTCTGTATAGACTCACAATTATTTTATAATGAAAATATTTTTATAGTTATACGTTTCATTCATTTAATTACAAAAGTTTAAAAATTTATGAAGATGTAAAGGGTTTTTATTAAATCATTTAAATAAAAACTAAATAAGAGTACCTGTTTACAACCTTGATAAATTTAAATTAATGCCAAAATCGATATCTTTTAACTAGTTTTACTTAATAGGCTATAAAAATTATAAAAGGCTTAAAAATTATGGGTTAATCATCAAAGTTCCAAAATACTAAAATAAAAGTAAAATAATGCAATAATTTGTGGTTCAAATAGACCTTGAAATAATCGTAAATAAATGAAGTATTCCACACTGACAAATAAAATTTGATCAAATTCTCTCAGTCTGAGGAAAATTAAATAGATAAACTGCATTGACGTTGTAATAGTATTTCTATAGATAAACCACAATAAATGGTATTAAACAGATCTGGCTTATCAAAAATTAATTGATTCCATGGCTTATTGGTTGAGTAAATCGTTCGGTTATACAAAAGATGACCTCACCACAAGTCCTTAAAAATACATGTATATTAGAGTGGACCTATTTTTGGACTTTGTGGAAAAACTTTGCTCCCCGGGTTTTTTTGTGAAGTTTTAGTTATAAAAAGTTCCCAGTTCCAAGGATTTTGCTTTAGCCTTACAAAAACACGTGCCTGTAACCACATCAATTTTCCCATTTAAATAACATGGGAATTTTGAGTTTTTAGCTATACAAATTTTCACAAAAGCCAAAAAGCGTTTTAAAATGCTAATTTTTACTGAAAAACATACTTTTTTATGTTGTAAAGACACACAAACTGCCCTGCATTCATTCCAAAGGGAATTTTGGGGCTAGAAACGCAAATTTACATGTTTACTCAATCTTATAAAACAGGGTTTTTCGGTAATTTTCGATAAAAAGCTACAACCTCAAAAATTAACCAAAACACTTCTGGTTGGTTCACTTTTTTTGGTATAAGTGTCACTTTTCAAACGACGTAAACCGTGTATTTTTATCACTGATTCTCTCACCGCTATAGTCAATTAACCTATTGGTAATTTTTGACCCGAAAGGCCCAATTTTTAAATTTGTTTAAATTGCTTCCAAAATTGTAATTTTTAACAAAATTGAGTTTTATAGGCCTTAAAAGTTTTCTGAAAGCTTCAAGTTTCCAAAAATTTTTTACTCGTCTCATTTCTTTAAATAGTTTTTAAGATATCGTTTTTCAAAGATAATGATGAAAATTGACTTTTTTTGAAAACCCTGAAATTGGGACTCGGTAAATTTGCATTTCTAGCCCCAAAATTCCCTTTGGAATGAATGCAGGGCGATTTGTATGTCTTTACAAAATATAAAAGTATGTTTTCCAGTAAAAATTAGCATTTTAAAACGCTTTTTGGCTTTTGTGAAAATTTGTATAGCTAAAAACTCAAAATTCCCATGTTATTTAAATGGGAAAATTGATGTGGTTACAGGCACGTGTTTTTGCAGGGCTAAAGCAAAATCCTTGGAACTAGGAACTTTTTATGACTAAAACTTCACAAAAAAACCCGGGGAGCAAAGTTTTTCCACAAAGTCCAAAAATAGGTCCACTCTAATGTATATGTAACCCTTGGTGCAGCAATTCCTATAAAAAATTTTTCAAAGTAAAAAAAAAGCATTACAAAGTTTTCCTTTTAATTTTTGCGTTTGAATAAGTACTATAAAATACGATACACTATATACTATTAATTTTTTTTGCCGTTTTGTGAAAAAATCTCTAGATTTTAACAACAAATAGTATAGAATATTTTTATTGGATACAGAAAAAATAGTGAATACAAAAAAAAATAAATTTTTCATTATATAAACGGCGTCCTAGCCTTTTCAAACCTAATGATAGCGACTTTGGATAACATGATGTTTAGATTAAGAGACAAAGGCCTGTACTTCCCCAAGAAAATTTAGATGTTAGCAAATTCATTATTCTGCCAGGAACGAGAATGAAAATATTATTTTGAATACACTTATAAACAAGGAGATATCTTGCGCTTAATGAAAAAATTAACTTCAGAAGTTGAGTAGGTTGGCCAGTTTAGATTGCTTTGGTGTTTTTAAATATCTTCCACTGTAATTTTATTGATGCTTTTGTAATTTTGGAGAACAAAAAAAGTAACAGGATAAAATATGTATATAGTTACCAATATGATGTCCTTTATTTGAGAAAAATAAGGAGGTACATGGCCAAAACTTAAAATAGTATTATACTAATTATAATATAGTCAATAAATATAGACTCAATACAAGTGTCATTGCCTGTATTGAGAAGAAATGGACCTGTATCAACTAATTTGAAATACAGATTCATAATTTCGTTTAAAAACTGAGTACCAATGTCAGTTTTGTTAACACTCCAAACAACATTTAACACTTAAATGTTTAATGTTAATAATTTTTTGACTAACATGTAAATTATAAGAGCGTAATATAGCTGAAAAAACGCCTGTTTAAACCTTGGAAAAACTTTAGGAGGTCAATGGACTAGAAAAACCAAAAGTGGAATTGGAATTAACCTCTTATGAGGAACTAAAAGCATACTGCGGTTTTAATGGTGATTAGATTTAATCCAAATTTAGGTGCTGCAGCTCCTAAGATTAAGTCATCGTTTTGTTGTTGCAGTTCCTAAAAATTAAGTCATCGTATCTTTGGTACCCAAATCTTTCCTTGGCTATAATGGGCATTTGCTGCTCTTGCTTTAGCCATGTCTTGCGTGGCTTTGTTCTCCTCTAGCCGTGGGCCATTGTTGCTTTTGCCTTAGCTTTGCCACACTTATTATTACCTTCTTAACTTCTGCTCTAGTAATTATATTTTGTCGCGAGCGCGTCAATCAGTGAACAAGGCCAAAGTCAGCAAAATCCTATAAATATAACCGCGAACAGGAGATTGGTTTAGACGATCGTCGAGTACGCATCACTCCTCAACGTAATTCAAGACAAATCGATACGCGAAACAATGTGTAGCAAGTGGAATTAAATCAAGAGACCCTTAGAAGTCCCAACCAGACAATGGTAGATGAAGAAAGTACAAGCCATAAAAGTCAAGTAAAAGGTGTTTTAATAGAAATATAGGTAACTGATACCGGAGATTCCAGTTAAGATAGGTTCCAACAAGCCAAAAATCGTAAAGGTAAGAAAAAAGCTAATAATATACTTTTCAGTGAAATAAAAACGAGACGTTCAATAAATACGGAAAATAAATGTCAACTGCCCTGTCAAGACTCCCCTGTCCAGAGGGCAGTATCAACAACGTTGATGAAAATAAGGTTTCGGTCGTTAAAAATGAAAGCATCCACTCTTTTAATATTGTTTTAGAAGCTAAAGAAAACTTTGATAAAACTAAAGAAATATTAAAACCACTCACCTTTAAATATAGTCTAGTTAATATATCCCAAGTTATAGAAAAAGCAATATATATTTTTACAAAAGATTAATTCAGAGAATAACAAACCCTTATCGAATTCAATGAATTTAAATTCCATTAATACAGGAACCCAGAATTCGACACTCCACTTAAATTCGTAATCAGAAATCTTTCAATTTATGAGAATCCCAATTAGATTAAAGATGAATTAAATATTAAATGTCCTTGAAAATCCAGTACTTAGTGCAGAGGCGGATTTAAAGAAAAATCGTCCCTAGGTAAAGTCCAAGCCGGCGTCCACTTAAGGTCAGTGAAATTAAACTTTCGTTTAAAGTATTAAAATATATATTTAAAATGAATTTATTTTTTATTCCAAAGTTTTTAGTTGTCGTAAATAGTAAATAATATTTTACATGACTTAAATTTTTAATGATTATTTTTATTTTCTTAATGCTTTTTTTATAATAATATTTTTCTTAATAATTTTTTTTCTTGGCAGTTTTAAAACCAGAATTTATGTTATGTAAAATAATTTTTTAATTAATTAAAAACATTTCATAGGAGTTGTCAAAAAATAAATATTAAAAAAAAATTATATTATTACCAGGCCTTTTATCAAGATTTTCTACCGTTAATTCCACTTGAAAATGTGACCATTTGATGCCAAAATCATTTGCACTTTCGCTGTGAGTATTAGTAGTTGCATTCCCAGTAGTCTGATGTTGATTTCTTTTAGCAGCTTCATGTAGGATTCCATTATAAATCATTTGACGATTATGAATTGAATTTCCTATGTAACCTTGGGCAATGATACCACTTCTCTATCTACCTAATTGCTTGATGGTATGCGTGTTTGCTCCAGCTTCTGATAGTAAAGTAGCAGATGTTCTGCGAAAACAGTGACCTGTGTAAAGATTACTTTTTGGTAATAGTAAGTAATTGGCTATTGATTCTGGAACAGCAGCTATTTTATGCCGACTATGTTATGACGACTTTGCAGATCTGTAATTAATTGATCAATGGTACGATAAAATACATTCACTTTAAAATTTTCTTGTTGATAAAATTCAGTTATTCAAAAGCAACTTCATAAAATTACCAATATGCTTGCGTTTCTTTGATGCTTCGTATTCTTTATTTGTAGAAAATTTCAATGCTTCCTCTTCATAAACATTAAATTTATCTCTTAAATCTAAAATTAATTTTACCAAAAATAATAAAATGCCCCAAAATTTTAACATAAATGCTGTTTCTAAGCGATCTAATTTATCTAGGATACCTTTTGCCTCAATTTTAACCATAGTTTTTTCTGTATTATCATTAATAATTTCAGTTAATATTTCATGCACAGGCTCCCACAAATCGATCAAACTCTCTATTGCATTGTGACGTGCAGACCACCTATTATTACATAATTGTTTTATTGATTTTCTTAAGACTCTTTTCTTATCATCATCCTCCTTTAATTTTACTGATTTTTTAAGACTTTTTTCTTATCATCATCCTTCTTTTAAATTTTTCTTGTATTTTTGATAATAAGCTTTACTTAGTTTCTTTAAATTATATCCCTGCGTTTATCTGATTCAGAAAAAAATTTATAAATCGCTTGCGTTAACCACATTTTCATGGCAACAGCCAGCAGCATTGTTTCCAACTAAATTTAAAGAATTAGCTGAACAAGGAGCCCATTCTGCATAATGACATAATTCGTTTATTCTAGCCTGTACTGCCTGATTCCAGACATGTTCCCTGCATTGTCGTAGGATTGTGCTCTGCAATATTGTATATGAATATTAGCCTGTTCAACAAATTTTTTTATTGCATCAGCTGTTTCGATACTTTTATGACCAACTAATTAACATGGTAACTGGGATTTCTGCTTCCAGGAATCCCAAATTTTTTAATATGCTCTGATAAAAGAGAGTTAAATTCAGCTATTAATTCTAATGCCATCGTGTAGTTTCCATTATTTGGTGATCCAAATTTTTCTATATGATCTTGAAAAGGAAGACCTCGAGATGTTAATTTTTTAATCACAGAAATAACTATTCTAACTTTACTCCAATATTCTTTTTACATTTTAATTTCAATTTAATTTCATCATACAATTTAATATCTAAACTATTATTTTTTCAGAACGATATTTTAAAGATATAATAGAATTTTTATGTAAATCAGATTTTTCATGGGAACTAAACCTGGTAATAGCTTTTTTCCAAACATCATGCCCTTCTTTGCTTCCCAAATGAGTACCCGTATTTAAAAGTAAGCAAGTGCCTCAATAAGCTTTTCCTTTACTAGTTGAATACATTTACTATGGCCTTTTGTTTATCTTCCCATTGTATAATTTCGTTTCAAAAAACGATTTATTAAAATAACGAGGAGTATCAGAATATTCCTTTTTACTTTTACTAAAATCACCATCATCATTCTGTACAAATTCATTTATTGCGAAATGATTGATTGTTTGTTCATTTATATCCCATAAAAAAAGATCCATATTCAAGTGAAAATTCTTCACATTGTTTTCTACTGTACTTAAATTTTCTTCTTTATATCATTTTTTTCCGGGTCTAAAGTCAAATTCATTTCATTTTCTGAGCTTGATATATAATTTTCAATAGTTAAATTTGAATGGTCTTTTAAAGCATTTGATGTCAAATCATTTTCAGTTTCAACTAAATCAATATCCACTTTTGGTTCAATGAAGAACGAATCAAAAATACTTAAAGGCACTTAAGTAGATTGAATTGGGTGACATTTACTGGTTGTTAATATCGTTAACCATTCTCGTTGGAAATTAATATTAAATGCGTAAAAACTGATTTTTAATATGCACAGGAGCCTTGACGTTTATAACAGTAGTTTGTTTTTTAATTCTTTTTTTTACAATTAAAAATCTATTTTAAGTATTTTTAATCTTATGATATTTCACGATTTAAATTTTGTTTCGATATTTTGACATATAAGCACGTTTTGAGACCTCAGGAAGCTAAAAAACCGGTTTTTAAAAAAAGTCTGTGTGTGTGTGTATGTGTATGTATGTATGTATGTATGTATGTATGTATGTATGTATGTATGTCGCACTGTAACCAGTGATATTTCACAGCCAACACGACATTAAGACCTAATTTTTTTTTCAAAATTTTTTTCACCAAAAAACCTCGAGGTACTTTTTTTTTTTTTTAATTTGGATGTAATACCTCATTTAATTCCACGAAAGTACTTATATTTGAAAGTATGGTTTTTACTCGATATCCCGAATCTGATACTTAATTTTTTGAAAATTTTTTTCCCAAAATTTTTTTCATAAAAAAATACAAAAAACTACAATTTTTTTTTTTTTTTTGAAGGTAGTACATAATTTGCTTCCATGGAAGTACTAGTTTTAAGAACCTCTATAAAAGTAATTTTTTGGACCTGATACTTAATTTTTTGAAAATTATTTTCTCAAAATTTTTGCCGCCAAAAAATATAAAAAATGTCAATTTTATTTTTTTTTAGGATGCAGTATACTTAATGTTTTTCTACAAAAGTACGAATATTTAGAATTATCGTTTTTAAATGATTATTTCATGTGATACGTAATTTTTCAAAATTTTTTTTTTTCAACATTTTTTTAATAAAAAAATAAAAAAAATACAATAATTTTATTTCTTTTTGGACGTAATACCTAATTTATTTCTAGGAAAGTTCTAATATCCAGAATCATCGTTTTTAAAGGAATTCTCCATCTGATACGTAATTTTTCGAAATTTTTTTTTTCAAAATTTTTTGTATAAAAAAATTAAAAAAACACAATAATTTTTTTCTTTTTGGACTTAGTACTTAATTTATTTATATGAAAGTACTAATATCCAGAATTATGGTTTTAAAGGATTTCTCTATCTGAAATTTAATTTTTTTGAAATTTTTTTTTTTCAAAATTTTTTGTATAAAAAAATTAAAAAAACACAATAATTTTTTTTCTTTTTGGACTTAGTACTTAATTTGTTTCTATGAAAGTACTAATATCTAGAATTATTGTTTTTAAAGGATTTTTTCATCTGATACTTAATTTTTCAAATTTTTTTTTTTGAATATTTTTCATATAAAAAAATTTAAAAAACATCATAATTTTTTTTTCTATTTTGACCTAGTACTTAATTTATTTCTATGAAAGTGCTAATATCTGGAATTATCATTTATAAAGGAATTAAGAATTTGAGACGTAATTTTTTTGAAAAATTTTTTTTTTTACATAAAAAAATCATAAATACCTTATTTTTTTTCCTTTTTTGACGTAGTACTTAATTTTTGCTATGATAGTATTAATATTTAGAATTATTACGATAAGCATATGGTAAAGTTAAATCAGGTTTTGACATCGCCTGAGCACGAGGTGCTCAAATTGGATTAACTGTGAGTTTTTAATTTTTTTGTGTGATTGTGTATGAACAAAAACTCCAATGGCCCTTTTCAGAGTAAAAGTTAAAGTAAAACAAAGAACAAGTAATTTAGAAAGTTTCTACTGAAATTAACGAGAGCTTTAATGTTACAATAATGTCCTAAAAAACTGCAGCCAGGAATGTTTATAATATGATGATAAACCTCTAAATCAAGCGCTTTTTCTGCTACACGTCCAATCAAGTAATAAACATTGATGTTAATTTTTTATTTTTAGATGCTTTCTGTATTATTATTATTATTTCTTATTTCATACCTTATATTTTGTGGCCCTGAAAATAGCCGATATATGTTCTTGTAGAAAAGATACGTGACTTCAGTCACTCACTTTAAATATAATAAATTTCACGTGAATCCCAAACTTGATCACACAAAAAAGTACATGTATGTGCAAGCACACATAAAAAAATAAAAATTAGAGTACCCCTTCGCTCCTTTTCCGTAAAAAATATAAGTTTAGATAACTAAGTAAGCCTAATTTCTTAAAAAAATTATATTCTTAATGGAATAAAAATAATGAAAAGATTTAAAAAGCACTAGAGTAATAATTACAAAATATCATAACGTGAAAATAATCCAACTAGCTGAATTTTACATCCTTCCCTTGTAATTGTAAATTGTTTTGAAAAAATAAAGTTAATTAAGTATATGAGTAAAATAAGTAAAAATATTCATTTTACAATTCTTTAGAACACGTCTTGAATGTAAATAAAGTATAGTATAAGAAAACTGATGCATTAGTTATACATATTACTTTATAGAATGACAGTAAAACTTGAAGTTTTTTATTACTTTTGTAGAGAAAATGTTTAACGAGCATAATAAGAGAGTTTTAAAGGAAACTTTGGATTTTAGTCCATTTGAATTCTGTAATTAGAATGACATCTGGTTTAATATAGTTCATTTGTAATAATTTTTTCTTTTTTATTGTTTTAATAAATTTTATAAATGCATTTATTTTTTTGTACTAAAAGAAAATTTCAAGAAAATGGAAAACAAACTTTTTACTAATATTTATTATAGTACTCTGATACTTTGTAACTACTAAGCTACTTATTTCAAAAAGATGATTACACAATTTTCTGTACAAATGAAAAAATTTTCTTTTCTAATTTATTTATTTATTTATTTTTATTTTATTCTTTTTTAATTACCTACTGTTAAAACTTTCAAGAAATTTATACAATGGTAAATAATAATTAGTATCTTCCTTTTCAAGTAATTCCATAAGGCCAGTATCAACCCTCGCTTCAATCCTATTAAAATTAAATTAAAATTTTTATTTTTAAAAAAGTTGAAAAGTCATTAGACCTGACGTGGTTAAAGTAAAAAAGGTTAAAGTTAGCAATAGTATAGAAATAAATGGTTACCGGTTAATATTGGGTTAATAGATGGTTACAAGTTAATAAATAGTTACGAGTTAATGAATAGTTACAAGTTCTTGTTTACACAAGTAACAGGTTTAATTAACGATAAATATTATAAGTGAACATTAAGTTTAATTATTAATATCTATTATTAGTGAACTTTAAGAAATAAAATTAAATATTATTAGTGAACTTTCAGTTACAGAAAATAAGTGTAAGTTAAGTTTAAGCAAGAGTTATTTGTAAGTTTTTAATAAATTATCTTTAAGTATTTTATATTATAACATTATCTTATTTAATTATTATTTAACCCCTTATTATCCTAAACTCAAGGCCTCTTATTAATAAATATACACATATACTAATTCCTTTATAATGACAAAATTATTTTATTACATTTTTTATACGTAAAAAAGTTTTATGATAAAAAATTTTTAACAAATTTTATAAGGTTTATATTTTTATATTTTTATATTTTTATATGTTTATATTTTTTTTAAATCTTTTTTCAAGCCTTTAAATCAAGCAAAGAATTATAAAATTTTAAGCCTAAAAATTTCAAAAATAAATATTTGCATAACCAGAAAGTAAACTCAAAGCTTTCGTATTAAAAACTTTCATAAAGTACTAATAATTAGCTCTTTGAATAATCCGTACTTTCAGATTAGTAGAGTCTAAATTATTAGAGCTGTGTCTACTTTTTTATACAACTTTAGTTATATGTTTGAAAAACATAGAAATAACTTTGATGAAAAAACTAATACATTTTTCCATAAAACTGAATAATTCTGTACTATAAACTTTTAAAGTAAATTTTCAAAAAAGTTTGACAATTGTATTTTCTTGTCATACATCAATTTAAAACTTTACAGTATTAAATTTTTCTTTTATTTTTTAATTAAATTTGAAACTACAAAAAATATATGTTATATTTTTAATTTATTTATAAACTAAAATATAATATAAATAAATACATGCTGCATGACTTATATAATTGCACATACGTGCTTTGAACTTTTAACAAGTGGAGATATTCAATTTATGGTGTCCAAAATATTTAAATTTTGATATTCTCTCTAAAGCACTTAGTAGAAAGTTGCATGATTAAAATTGAGCTTTCTTGTTTAAGTACGTGACAGAAGATAGATTTATAAATGTATATATAAAATATTTTGCATATGTACATCAGATGTTTACAATTAGATACATTTTATAAATATTTATAAAGAAATCAATTTTACTGCAATCGTACATCAAATACTCTGTATTTTTTTATTGCATACATGACATACAAATAATTGGTTTTTAAAAAGGAATTTTGTATACTTCGAACAGTAGCCCCATAGTATAATCGGTTTTATAGGCTATAAGCCGGCCTATAGAGAAAAAATGCTCGAGCAAGCCTATTTCGCTATGAAGCTGTGCGCTCCAGTTTTATAGCCTCATAGTCAGCTTCATAGACAAATATCAAAGTTTCGAGACTCTTAATTTTAAATAACATAAATTTACTAATATTATGTAGTGAATTATTTATATTTATATTATTTATCTTATAGCTTTATTTACATTATTAAATTCTATCAATAATTATAAAAAATATAATAATAATAATAAATTTTTATAATTTTATATTTGACAAAATATAATAATATTGTAAATATTTTTAGATTATTATCTAATTTTTTTTATTTATTGCAGCATGATAAACTGTTGATAAACTGTTGATAAACTGAGAATTGCATAATTAGTTTTCCTTGAAACAGGCACACCTTTTTGTTCGGCACTGATTTTTAGCTGGTTTACACATTTCTTGAACACTTGCCCACCTGATGAAGATTGCTTTGCAGCAGCTTTACGTAAAGTTAATATAACTTCCGGAACTTCGCTTAATTGAATAATTGCACTGTCGTATAATTGTATTTCTGTTCGTGAAAACCATCCTTTTATCTTTCCATCTTTTGTTCCTATTTGATACACTCCATTTTGGAAATATATAATTAAACCCTTTATATTCGATAAATCTAATGGTCCACGATCTACTGGAGGGACTCGTAAGGTGATATTGTCTCCAATTTTAAGGGCTAAAAAATTTTGATCGGAAAAATTAATCATTTATTCTGCTTGAATATTTTGACGTTTAAAACAATCATTTGGATCATTTCTACGATGAATAACACGGGTTTTATTTTCAGCAGTTTTTAAAAGTTCATAATTTTTATGATAATGATAATGCAACGTATTCCTTTTTAAAGAAAAATCATTAAATTCCCTTAAATATTAAATGACAGTACTGGTGAATGACATAATATTGGTAAATTTATGTTATTTAAAATTAAGAGTCTCGAAACTTTGATATTTGTCTATGAAGCTGACATCTTTCAGCTTTATACGCTAAAAACCGGCCTATAGGCTATAAAACTGGAGCGCGCAGCTTCATAGCGAAATATTTCTCGAGCATTTTGCTCGAGCATTTTTATTCTATGGACCGGCTTATAGCCTATAAAACCGATTATCCTATGGGGCTACGACATATACAATATGTACATAAAAATATGGTAACCTTATAGTGTATAATTTGGTATAACAATTTAATGATTTGGTATATAGTCAATATGTATATAGTATAATTAAATTTAAAAATTAATTAATAAAAAAATATCAAGAATATCAGGAGCCAGGGACAATTAAAGTTTATCAAAATTTATTTTTTTCTCAATACATAAAAAAATAATAATAATTTGCATATATTATTTTCTATTGTTTTACTTTTTTTTTTAATAGAATTTATTTTTGATTATTATTATTAAACATTTTTAGAAAAAATTTAATTTTGATAAACTTTAATTGTCTCTAACTCCTGGCATACTAGAATCAGCGAATTTTTCTCTTTCATTCAAGCCTAATTTTGATTAATGAATTTAAAAATTGATATTTTCTTGTAGTTCTTGTTAAAATTTTTAATATATTATATTACCATTTTTCTCACAAACACTATGTGTAGTGTTTTTTGGGTCTCTATACCTAATTATCATATCTACTCATACAAAAAATAAAAGGTAGCCCATAATAGGGATTCTTAGACTATTTTTCACGCTTTTTGGGCTAATTTTAGCTATTTTTATGAACTAATACCAATTTTTTTCTACAGCTTGTGGTTTTCGGATCACTAAACGCAAATAACACATCTTTTAATTTATTTTATTAAATTTGATTTTTTAAGTATTTTCTCTCGCCTTTCATAGGCGGCAACATTTCTGCGTTAGGCGGCACGAGAGGTAAAGACGGCCCTGAAAAATAAACACATGTTTTTACCATAAAAAATTAAAAATACTTAAAAAATGTCAAACCATATTCTATGGTACATATGTCTTGTAATCTTCATAAGTTTTTACGAGAATAACCCTATGGACTAATTAAAGTTCGAATGAGCCACTTTGTCTCTTAGTTTGCAATTGTTTTAATAAAAAAATAATATTTGAACAAAATTTTATTTTCAATTGAAATAAAAAACTATTTTTTAGTTCAGTAGAAAAAAAATTAAATTTTTAAGTACATAATTAGATTTTTTTGTTTAAACTTTTTATTATATCAGCTTCAATGTTTAATATAGTTTATTTAAAATAACAATAAATGCAATTAAAACTTATTTTGACGTTTATGTTACATGTATTTAATTAAATAATGGGTATTTTTTAATCAAACTGGTGATTGGATTTTCAAACCTTTTATATGCAAAAGTTTTTTCCCCAAAAGTATGTAACTAAAATTAAGATAGCTGTTTAGGACCAATTCTCGATTTTTGGCAGTTATTTTTTTTTCTGGTCATTTTTAGAAGTTACTTGATTTTTTTATTTTTTCTAGGAACAAAAAATGTTTGTGAGAAAAAAAGGTCTTTTTTTTAAAATTTTCAAAGAACAAAAATGAATAAAAATTAATCGAATATTGGATCTAAGAAGTTGGAATTCGGTGATAAGTCTTATCTTTAGTTGTAATCAGAGAAAAAAATTTGGTTCTGATTTGAAGACACAATCATCGATTTGAAACTCGCTTTACTTAAAAATACCCCAAAATAATTATTATATTCTCTTTAAATAAAAACAAAATAAATATATTATATATAAATATATCAATATATATTGATCATGAATTATATATGCCATATAATTATAGCTATCATGAATGCTAAAAACGTTCAAAAAAATTTTTTGTTAGTGTATAAATAAATTTTTTTCTAGATTCAGTAAATACTGTTAAAATAAAACATTTGCATGATTAATTTCAAGATTAATATTTTTGTGACAGACGGTTAAGTCTTGTAACTCTTGGATCTTATTTGGGCAGATTCGCACACAGAGAGCTAAAAAGTTGGGAGATTTATAAAAAAAAGTGTGTCCAAAATGAGCCAAATCGCGGGACTCGATCTGGAAATTGTATGACTTCTTATATGAAATGACTCATATGTAAAAATAAGAAAACTTATTTAAAGAAACACTGTTTCTCTAACATAATAAATTAATTATTAAGAAAATTTATTAAAAAAATTTGTTTGGCATGATAATTTTCTTATAATTTTATATTTTTTGAATATATTAAGCAAAAAAATTAACACATATTATATTTAAGTTTATTTAATATTTAAGTAAAACAAGATGATGAAAACTTTAAGAGAGCATAAAGCACGTCGATAAAGGAAAATCCACGACGCGTGCTTCCTTGATAAGCTTTACTCATTTATCGTCAAATTTAACGGAAATGCCTTAGGGTTTTTTTTGTGAAAATTCAAAAAAATATATAAAAATCTGCATAAAATATAAACGAAAATATTTACAAAGAAAAAAAATTGTATATTTTTTAAAATATTTTAATAAAAATTCTAGAAAAATATTTATACTTTATAATAATAGAAATTTATAAAAAGTAAAAATTGAATTTATACGTTTACATTAGCAATGATGAATTTTACAATTTCTAAGATATATTATATGTTATGACAATAGTAGGGCTTCTTGAATCATATATGATTTAAATTTCCGGAAACTTAGAATAAGGAAATTGAAAAAATGTCAAAAACTTTTTTTTTTTAAACTTTTTTGCATATTTGTACATATCCAGTCACACAATGACGTATGTATTAAAGTAATTTTACTATATATTTTCTTTTATAGAAACTAAATAATAATTCGACTTTAATGTTTTAGAAAAAAAACTAAAGTAAAATTTAATTTTCGAAATGAAAAACATTTAATGAAATAGTAATTAAATTTAGATTGGTTTCTATTGTTGAATTTTAATTAAGTAAAATTGATAAATTGCATTTGAAATAAATGATAAAAATAATATTTTATGCGTATCACTTATTCCATGTTAAATAAACCAAAATAAGTTTAAAAAGAAATTACAATTTCAAATCAAAAATTTTAATCCTCGAACCAAAGTTTACCTTAAAAATTTCCATGTGTACAAAAAATAGTTTTAGGGAGTGCATTATAACTGAATGGTTTAAAACATTTAAAGAAGTATAAAAAATTAAATAAACATTTCTGTTATTCGCTAAATTTTTTTATGAATTGTCAATTGCAATGATGATATGTATTATTCTAGAATTATCATATTATTACAAAATAATTAAAATATTGCAATTAAGCATGCTCAGTCATTCGCGTAAGTAATTATATGAATTTTATTAATTATATAATTATAAATATTTTAATAAAAATAAATTATAAAATTAAATGATGACATCAAAAGAAGTAAATAAAAGATAATTAAATATGTAATACGAGGTATTCTATGCCAACTGGTTCCAGGTTAGAATTCGGAAATCAGTAAAAAAAATTTTTTTTTTCAAAGCACGGTGCTCTTTATTAAAAAAAAATAATTTTATACCATAATTGCTAGGAATCTGAGTCAATGACTTAGCGAGAAAATTAAAAATATAAAAAACTGATAATTTAAAAAATACAATTTTTGGATGACTGAAATTACAAATTATAAATTACAATAATCAGAAATTAAAAATAAACAAAAAAACGACATTTTTAGGACTGAATTAAATTCTATGAAAAATTTTCTATAAGAACCTTTTTTTAAATGAACAAAAATAAAATGAAAATGTCATCTCTTAAAAATTGCATTTTAAAATAAATCTAAAAATGTTAGCGCGAGGTATCAGCGTGCAAATTTTTTCAATAATATTTCGACGATATACACTGATATTTTTTATTTACAGAACTAGTCACTTAAAATACCATTTCAAAAAAATACTACAATTATATTAATTAATTACGTATAATTTTAAATGATTGATATTTTAAGGAGTTATGAGGGTAAATAAAAATGATGACAGAACTGAATGAAACTGGAAAATTATTAAATTTAAACATTTTTTAAGTTGAATAGAACTTGGTTTTATCTTTGTTACCACATTAATTTTCATTTTATTGCAAATTAAAAATAGGCAGTTTTATATTGCTCTTATGGAAATTCATATTTCGAGCTTACAAAAAGTATGATCGTGATGGCACAGGGAGATAAAACTAATTAAATATCATAAATAAATTGTCAAAGATTATATTTCCAATTTATTTTATCTAGGTTACCACATTCAATCATTAATTATTCGGTAAAAACCAAGTCTTAGCAAGTACCATAAGCTAAAATAATAATGTTTTTTCATAATTTATAAAATTAAAATAACTTTTTTTTGCAATAATAGTACATATATACACATTTTTTAATATTTTAACGACTAATTTTATTTTAAAATGCAAATTATAAAAAAAAAAAATAGCGTCGGTAATGTGACTCAAATTTTCTGTTTACCCTCATAACTCCTTAAGTATTGATAGATATTGTTAAAGTAATTTATTTTTCAGAAAAAAAATTCAAAAATTTTTCTAATTTAACATTTATAATTTTCAAAGGAAAAATTATTTATATTATCTGTTGAATTGTTTGTTATCAATTATTTTTATATTTTTTTAAAGGTATTTAAAGAAATAAAAAACTATATTTATTTATATTTACAATTATTTATCTCAATAAAACGTAATAAAGTGCATTTTATAAATATTTTATTAAAAAGAAAAAAAACAAACAAACAAATATGATGATAAGTAAATGTCATATGTAATCGAGCAACAAGTATAAAAAAATGTTTAAGTAATAAAAGACTTTTAAAAAAAACAGGAGTGGGGTTTTTAAAACCAGTATAAGTTCAAATCAGGTTGACAAAAGTCAGTAACATCAGTCGTTTTTATGCTTTTTAAATAAAATCATTTGAATAAAATAGTTTGAAAAAATAAAGAAACAATGGATAAATGGGAAGGTAGTGTTGCTGTTGTAACTGGTGCATCATCAGGAATTGGTTTAAATATTGCTGAATCATTAGTAAGATCTGGTGTCAAAGTTGTTGGTTTGGCTAGAAGATTAGAATTATTAGAAGATTCTGCTAGAAGATGGTCTAAATTAAAAGGTTCATTTTATCCAATAAAATGTGATCTTAGTAAAGAAGATGATATTTTAAATTCATTTGTAAAAATTGAAAATACTATTGGTAAAATATCTATTTTAATTAACAATGCTGCTGTTTTAGTACCTGAAAGAATTATTGGTAATTATTTATAATTATTTAATTATTTATAAATAATATAGATCATGTTTAATGTAATTAATGATTTGAATCATGCATGAATAATTTAATTATACATCGATTAATCGAAGTAAATATATATGTAAACAATTTTTTTCAACATAGTATATTTAATTTAACCTTGTTAAATAAATTGTTTATATTTATTTTTTATTGTTATCTAGGTAAATTTTTTGAAAAAAAAACAATGTTTACAATAAAAGTATGAGTAAATGCGATCAAAAAAAAAAATAATAATTAAAAAATCTTATTTATAAATAAAGTTTGCATGTATAGCGTGATTTCCTTGTATATAATTAATTAACTATTCAAATAATCTATAACGGTATTTTTTTATGCACGTATATTAGACCGTAAGTTATTGAGTATTTAGAGGACTAATATGCGATATTGAATACTTTTTTTTTTTTAATTTAAAGTCATTTTTTTAATGAAATTTTTTTGATTTTTTTTTTTTTGTAATATTTTTAAAAAAATTCAATCTAAAGAAAATTAATAAATAATTTTTATTTAAACTCACAGCCTAATATACATGCATATTTGTAGCATATTAAATAACGCAAATTTTTGTTTATCAAAGCTTTTATAACACAATGAAACAACGCAAAAAGTTCTTTTTCTTATATGCATTTATATTAATAGTTAATGAAATGTACATTTATTTTTTCAAGTATAGTTATATACTAAAAATAATATTACGATTATATATATATACTAGGGGGCTACGCCCCCTGCGCGCTTCGCGCGCCAACCCCCGTAGAGTGATTGAAAAAGTGGGTTAGTCATGAGAACAACAAATGTAAAATTTTAAATACAATTTTAATAATTACTTTCAATTAAAAATATTGATTATATTGTTTTTCTTTTATTTTAAAATTCGTTAATAGGTTTATAATTAATTGATTTATCGGCTTAAAAATAAAAAAAATAAAATCACTTAGACCCACAAGGGCTGGTTTTGTCCAGTAGTATCTTATTGGCCCAAAAGTATCAAATTAGCCCAAAAGAGTCCATAACTAAGAAAATGGAAAATTTTATTATACCCCATAAGGTTCACTTACACCCACAAGGTCCGGTTTTGCCCAATAGTACCATAATGTAGTCAGAATGGCCCAAAAGTGTCAGATTGGCCCAAAAGTGTCAGAATGGCCCAAAAGTGTCAGAGTGGCCCAAAAGTATCAGAGTGGCCCAAAAGTGTCAGAATGGCCCAAAAGTGTCAGATTGGCCCAAAGGTGTCATTCGACAGCGGCGGCAGCGGCGACAGTGGTTATAACTTTATAATATATAGAGATATATGGGGCATTTCACTTGCTTAAAAATTTAATTATTTTAATTCATAAAAAAAATAATTTTTAGTTTTTAACTCGAATTTATTTTATTTCCTTGAACTTAAATTATTCTTAGTTGTAAACATGAATTGCTTTTTCTTCAAAATCCGCCATTCACTCTTCCTTCTTTAGGGGCTGTCCATATATTTTGTAATACAATTTTTGGGGCTTTTGACTCTCCTTTAGAAGAAAAAAATAAGATTCTAACATAACCTTCTGCCCCCATTGTAAGATCTTACTCATTGATCATAATATTTTTTTAACAGTTCATTTTTTTTAATGAATTTTCTAAGATGCTTGCTGAAAATGTGTTTTACAAAAACAAGGGTTTAGATAATAAAACCCCCACCAAAATATAATTTAGGACTTATTTGAGCCTTTTTTCCTCTGTCAACTCAACTCTTCACCGAATATCTCGTAAAATAAAATTTTTTTTTGCTATTTCGATGTTTGAATTTGAGTGAAAATAATAGAGCTAATTATCAATTAATTTATAATTTTCCCCTTCAATAATATTTCTGAATTACAACTATCCATTAATTGTTTAAATTAAATTAAATTAAATTTCTTTTTTTACATTAGTAAATTTTTCTTAAAAAGTATAATTTTTATTTTTTTTCTTCTTTCATGTTTGGTTATTAGTTATTAAATTTTTTAGAAAAAAATTAAATTATGATATAAATATTCTCTTATTTATATAAAATTGATAATAAATTTCATTAGTTTTAAATAAATTCAAATTGATTTTAATTTGTCCAATCAAAAGGCGAATAAAAAGTTTCAATAGAGCAACTTCAGATCAGCTATACATGTATCAACTCCATCGATTTTCAATAAAGGGATAATATTGGGTTACATTTATAAATATTAAATAATAATATTAAAACGAAATATCAGATTTTGTAAAAAAAATAATTGTATGTGTATCAAATGTTTTTGATTCGCTCTACCAGTTTTTAATTACATCCAGTATACGTAGTATTTATATAAACTGTGTGGCCAGAGAGGAAATTTTCTCGTCGAAAACAAAAAAAATTTTTTAATTTTTATATACTTTAACGTCTGTGAAATTAAATTTCATTTTTCTGTAAAAAAAATAAAAAATAATTTCCTCAGATCGTACATACGTGATCATGTTGATCTAAGGCAAAACTGATTATTTGTTGACTATGGTTCGATTTTAAGACTCTTACCACTGTCATTCTAGTACCAAATTGAACTTCCAGTTTCCAAACATTTTTCATATTTATCTTATATACCAAATCTTAAAGATCTTTTTTAATCCAAGGAAAGATTTTATTTTAAATTTAATCCTTTAAAAATGCTGACAACTTATACAGGCTAAAAGTAAGTAAATTGGTACTCATAACCTGTATAATTTTTTATTAAATGAAGTCTTTTCGAAAGATTTTATTTAAAATTTAATTTTTTCAATAGATTTAATCGTAAATAAAATCTTTACTTGGATTAAAAAAGATCTTTAAGGTGGCAAACCTATTTAAAGGAGAAAAAAAATCGATTTTTTGTTTTTTGTTTTTCTGGGTTCGAAAACATCTTAAGAATATGGGAATAGTATATTTACGGCTCGAGTCCAGAAAAGTAAAGAATGGCCCAAATCGCACGTAAATTACCTTCCGAGGCGAAGCCGAGGATAGTAAACTGCGATTTGGGTCATTCCTTATTTATGGACAAGGGTCGTATATAATTTTATAATGGTATCTTGAACAATAACGAAGTTATAGAAGATTAAACGAGACACCGCGAAAGACGTAAGATACAGTATGCTAAACGCGTTTTTCTCGAAACAACGTTTTTCAAATTTGTGTTCACGATAACTTAAAAAATAATTAAGATATCTTCCTAATTTTTTGGCTACACTTTTAAAATTCAATTTTCTGCTGGATTGATGGAATTTTATTTCAAAAAAATGTGTCATTTTTTTTTTATTGCAAAAAAACATAAGCAAAAAATTGCAATTTTTGAAAAAAATTTAATAATTTTCACAATTTTCCATTTTTTGAAATTTGAAGACATCAATAAAAAAAAAAATATTTCTCAAACATATAAAATTTAATTTGGTATATGTTTCGGAACAAGTTGGAGGCTGCAATCGTGCACACAATCAAAAGTTTTACCTAACTTTAAGCTGTAAAAAAAAAAAATGTTTAGCAACTTATAATCTAGTGCTAATTTTGAAAAAATTATTTCAATTATTTCTACCCAAAAACCTATCCAGATAAAGAGATGTTTTTTTCTCAAAACAGGCTTGCCACCTTAAGTTTTGGTGTGTAAAAATTTTGGATACATTAAACATTACTATTTTTGAAAAGAAAAGAGAAAAAATTAAAAATAATAATTCAAATATTTAAAAGTGGCTAAAATGAAACGAAATGCTCTATATATATACCAAAGTGGAAATGCCAATTACAATACATATAAACTTTATAAATTAACTATTATACATGTGTAGTTGACAAAGCTTCTTTATTATTATTATTATTATTATTTTCTCTTTTTATTCTTTTTCATTGTTTTTGATTATTGCTCTTCTTTATTCATTCTATTATACTTTATTTACAATGATTTAAAATGTAAATATAATTCTAAATTTTGATTGTTATTAAATTTATTTTATCATAAAACAGATGGAAAAACTGATGATTTTCGAAGGATTTTAGATGTTAACGTATTAGCTGTCGCTATTTGTACTAGAGAAGTAACAAAACGTATGAGAAAAAATAATATACATGGACATATTATTAATATTAATAGGTAATAAATTTTTTTTTTTTTTTATTTTTTTTTTGTGCAAAGTAATAATTTACATGTGCACACTTTTTTTTTGTATTCAATTTTATTTTTTATTTTTCATCATATAAAATTAATGATATTTTTTTTTTTTAATTTTATGATTCATAATATTTTTTATTAATGAAAAATTGGTATAAAAAAATTATTTATTTGAATATAACTCTGCCTCTATGGTTCAAAATAATAATCTTATTATCGTTTTTATATAATTCAAAGTTAGAATTAGGCAGTAACCATTAAACAAGCCATATTTTTTTATAATAAGATAAAAAAATAACTTTTTCAAAATGATTAAAATAATATTATTTTTAGTATCGCAGGTCATGAATGTAGTCAAATAAAAATGCCAATTAGTTTATACGCAGCTAGTAAATTTGCAGTTACTGGTATGAATCAATCAATACGTAATGAACTGAGTAGTCTTAAAACAGGAATAAAAATAACAGTAAGTATTAAAAAAAAAGTACAACATAGAATAAAAATATTTAATTAAAAATATTAATGTTTCTTTTACAAAAAAAAGAGTATTAGTCCTGGCGGTGTAAGAACTGACATGATACGTAAAGCAGGTGTACCAGATGAGCTTTTAGATAAAATGCCATTACTCGAAGGTACTGATATTGCTGAAGCTGTTATTTATGCTTTAAGTACACCAAAACATGTTGAGGTAATATTATTTTAACTTGTACTTACTTTATCATTAAATTATTTTTCAATTTTTATATTATTATTAATTTTTTAGGTCAATGAGGTAACTGTTACTCCTTTGGGATAAAAAAATGTTAACTTTATATTATGGTGTATATAAAATTTATGTATAAAAGAAAAATAAAATTTTTTAATATGTCCTTTAACCATGTTATGTTCACTGGGATACACTTGAAAACTTTTTTTTGTAATAAGCTTATTTGTATGTTCATAAATTATAAGATTATTAAAATAAATACATGTTGTATTTACAAATGTTGATTATGCAGGAAGTCATTACATAAAAATATTAACTTGAGTTCAAGACTTGTCAAGTTCATGTTGTTCATATAATTTTATGCTACTTGTTTTCGTTCAATTTTTTTTTTTTTTTATATTTTTTTGATTATGTAATGTGTGGTACCTGTTTGTCTGTTTAAGAAAATAATAAATGATCATTAACATTTATATTATATTTTTGATTACGCAGGATGGCTACGTGACGTTTTTACTCTTTAAAGCACTTAGATACAAAATAATGTAAATTTATTTGAATTCTTTAAAAAACGAGTTATGCGTAATTTAAAACACAGATACCTTACTAACCTATTTTTTTAGGTACTGCGTGGTAGATATTCAAATGTCATAGATTAAACATATGCAAAAAAAAGATCTGCTAATTGATAAAAAAAAGAATTTTATCGTTCATTCTCTGATAGTCAATAAACAAACAGCCCATTTTAAACTAAAATAACTAATTTTTTAATTACTACAAAAATTAATTTTTTATAAAAATTTTTTAATAAAATTGATTTTTTAAAAATAAAATAAAATAAATTAATTTTTTTTTAAATATTTCAAAATTTTTTATAAAAATTAATTTTTAGTCTCGAATAATTTACACAAACTTCATATTTATCATATTCATTACTTTTGGCATATCCATTACTTTTCATACAAAAATTTGCGCACCTATGACTCCAATCGGGCTCAAATTTTCAAAATTTCAGGGGTGATTTGGAATAATAAAAAACTCAGCAAGCCAAAATTTCAGCCATTTTGCAGGACGGATTGCCGAGATACAAGCTCTAAAAGGTCCCAAAATAGCTGTATTTAGCCAATTTTCAAAAATTTACTGGGCTTCAAGGATTAATACAAAAAACATCCAGCTGGTCTTATTTTTTCCCTTGAACTTTCAACTTTTACCAAAAAAATTTTCAAAAAGTTTTAAGGTTAAGGAGTTGATTTTTACTGGCATTAATTAAAGTAAGATTCATTTTACCAAAAAAAGCTGATTTTTGAACTTAAATTGTGACTCAGCGTCATTAGCTTAAGAATTCCAATTGATTTTGTTAAAAGCGTCTAGCAAAGACCTTTCAAATGAGACCTTAAACGTTAAAAAAGGTCATCAGAGACCGGAGATAAAAGCAATGGAAAGTTTGCTGTTTCCGAAAATATCGTTTTTTAACCACTTTAATCGTCTGCAAAATTTTTCTCTGCTGAAAATTTCAGGAAAGCTTCTTTTGATATAAAAAAAAATTCCCTGAAAATTTGGGCTATGGTATTGACTTCTGTTGGCTGATATAAGACTCTGAAAATGTGGAATAATTGGACCAATATTGGCCAATAAGTGGTCAAGGGGTCAACAAAAAAATTTTCTTCATCAATATTCAAATAGCCAGGGAAAAATGAACTCATTAAAAAAAAAAAATTTTATTTTTGAGCGACAAATAAGCAAGTTATCATCATTTTAGATTTTTTAAAAAATTGTCCGAAAATCCCAGTTTTAGGGTCATTATACAATATTCAAGCATTTCATTGGAGGTGGGAGGGTTAAATGGACTTAGAATAATTTCGATTTAGGGACTTTGAATATTTGTAATTTAGGGGCTTAGAATAATCCGGGTTTAGGGACTTGGAATAATTTGGATTTAGGGACTAAGAATAAGTTCGATTAAGGAGTATAGAATTATAAAGATTTTAGGGAAGCTAAAAATTATTTTTTTCTACTTAAATTTATAAAGGCTTCAAGATTCAAAATATATATTTAAACATGTTCCATGTTCGTTGGTTATGAGTTCAAAAACCGGTTATAAATTTTTTTATTTAAAATTTCTGGCAATCGAATTTAATTCTTGTTGCCATTGATTATATGTCCTTCAGAAATTAAAAAAAAAAATTTTTAATTTATTGACTGCAGCTGAAAATATTAGCGCTTGAAATTTCTTTGATTTTTGGGCTACAAAATTTATCAAGGCTTTTTTATAAAGATTCTGAATTTTAAAAATCTTTATTATTAAATAAATTTTGGTATTGAATCATAGAAAAATACCCTGCCAACTAGCTGGCACTAAGGTTCCTCAAACAATGAGCTTAATACTTCGATATGCCACAGATATCACCGATTACAAGCATGCAATCATACTTAATTTTTTTGTTTTTTTAATTTTGAGAAAAAAATTTTAGAAAAATTAGGAATCAGATCCAAAAAATTACTATAACTGAACTTTCTAAAACTAGTACTCTCATAGAAATATATTATAGGTACTACGTCCAAAGAGAAAAAAAATTTGGTGTTTTTTGTATTTTTTTGTGACGAAAATTTTAGGAAAAAAATTTTCAAAAAATTAATTATCAGATTCCAGATATCGAGTAAAAATCATACTTTTAAATATAAGTACTTTCATGGAAATAAATGAGGTATTACTTCCAAATTAAAAAAAAAAAGTAGTTTCAGATTTTTTAATGAAAAAATTGTTGAAAAAAAAATTAGGTCTTAATACCATAATGGCTGTGAAATTTTACCGGTTACATACACACAAACATACAGACTTTTTTTAAAAACCGGTTTTTTAGCTTCCTGAGGTCCTAAAACGTGCTTATATGCCAAAAAATCAAAAATCAAAATTTGACCCATCACAATGGTTCCTCATTGAGGAACCAAAAATTTTCGTTTTTAAATATTTTTAAAAGTATATAGGTTAGGTCAAAAATAAAAAATTGGATAAATATTTGATATAATTGATGGAAATTGAAATTTGAAAATTTAATATATTTTCAAATTTTTTTTTTAAATTCTAAAGTACACATAACTTGATCAACTGTTACCAGAATTAAAAGTTCCAGAAGTTTTGATTTTCAGAAATTTTGAATAAAAAAATGCTGTTTCTATTCACCTGATAAAACGAAATTATTTATAAAAAATAGAATCCATATTTTTCGTATAAAAAGAAAAAATTACTGATATTGAGTACTTTTAAGTATATTTATGTATATATTTAAGTATACTGTGTTCAGTTTTGCCTACATGCATGCAAGTGTGCATACTAAAAGGTGCACTAATGAATATTAAATTAATGTTTAAAAAAATTTTGACCTATTCAGTATTATCTTATGTCGTAAATAATTTTCATTCTGAATTATTAGAAAAGAAATGAAAAGTCCTCTTATTGAAATTATTTTAAAGTCCAAAAGAATTTGACCACCCCCCTGAAAACATCAATTGTTGACCACCCATCAAAAAAAGTTAAATTTTGCCATCTCTCTGAACTCTTCCCTGTGTTAACTCTATGACGGAGGGGAACCTCAAAACAAAAATTTGAGGTAATATTTGCCCACTAATTGTATGGAAAATTATTATGGCCAAGGATACATGATAAGAATTACGATTGGTGAGCACTCGGTATTTCTTGATATATGCGATTAGATTAGATTAGGTTACGCTTCAGTAATTGATAATGATACCGTGTGAGCAAAAAAAAAAATTAACAAAAATAGATAAAAAGATAAAAAATAACAAAAATTCAAATGTTTAATAGAACTCATGATAACTTAGGCAAATTCTGCGAATTCTTCGATATATTCTATTGTAAGAAATTGGTCCATATCCAGAAAAAATAAATATCATATTCGTATTCATCGACCCAAAAACCTGAAGTAACCTGTTAGGGGTCTATTTTAAGACTATTATTATCTCTAAGTAAATTTCAATCTATTAACTGATCTAAATAGAACTCCCTTTATTATCTTTTTTTAATCAGGTTGGTAAACAAATTAATCCATCGACTATATTTTTTTTAATACCGTACTGAACGCAGTCTGATAAAATTTATTTGCGGTAGAGTAATTTATTTTTATCATATGCAGTTTAAATGGCAGGTTGCAAATTTTTACTAGTCAACGAAAAATAAACAGTTTCCGATTACTTAGGCATAAAAAAGGATTTTTCAAACTAGAATAACATGTCCTTTACCTGAAAAAAATATTCTAAAATATGGTTAATCTAAAAAAAAAATTATGTTCACAATGAATCAAAAATCCTATATTCATCTTAATGAATTTAATGAAATTTTAACGTTTCCTTATAGATAAGGGGCTAAAATAATTTTTATTTGGGGTATCAGGATATTGAGAAACATTTATGTTTATTTTTTTAAACTAACAACAGCAAAATTGCATAAACCCGTTTAAAGACAAATATTTAATATTCTCACAAGTTTTATGGGTTATTATTTCTCAACTGTATATAAAGTGTACGGGTGGGTCGGCTAATCAACCCCAAACCAATTTCGTTCAAAAATATAACTAAAAACGGTAAATTTCCCAAATTTTTAGCCCTCTAGATCCGATCCTCTCTTTTTGACAGCTGTATAAATTTTTTTCATTTTTGGTCAAATTAAATTTTTAAGTATGCATTTTTTTCTTATTTTTTATCGTAAACGATTATTTTTTGATAAAAAAACATTTCCTTCTAGGTCCCGGAATTTCCCGTAGAATGCAATTCTAGGGTCAAAAATTTTTTTTAGCGCATGCGCGTACGCTTTAGGACTTTGGGCTTTAATATCTCCATAGGCGTAGCAGAAAAATCGATTTTTACCTAACTGGTCTCAAAAAACTTCATTTCTTGTGTACTTTTTAGGCATAAAAACATTTTTTTGGGATTTTGGCTTTTTAACGCGCTATATTAAAAAAAGTGATTTTTCAAAAATTCATAAAAATAATCGCTCTGTTTTATTATTTTAAAATTTTAAAAATGGCCCCAGACTAAAAAATGTTCAAAAGCTTGGACTGTTTTTAATGATAAGTATATTTTAGATAATATTTTACATAATTGTATATTTTTAAACCCATTTATTAACCCATTTACGCCCAAGCGGTCGTAAACGGAAAGTCATAAAAAAAAAAATAGGTTCCCTTATAGATAGAGGCTTTTTGACTACATGTCTTAAGTAAAATTTCTTGCTCTTGCCGAATCTGAAGTCAAATTTCACTTACAACCCTTTAAATGCTCCAAAAATAGGGGCAACGAGGGTGGAAGAGGGGCTAAAATAAAAATGACGGAAAAATCAATATAAAAATAAAAAAATGATACCAAAAAACATTTAAATTTACTTTTTTATGCAAAAAACTTACATTTTTTAGGTATATAGAGAATTTTATTGAATTTCAACCCTTATATTGCAAGTAGGGGTAGTTTTTCCCAAAAATTTCAAATAATGTTTGTTTTAGCTCTATTACGTAAAATTTACTCCTAATCCTATATTTTGAATTTGTTTTAAGCTAAAACGATTCTGTGAGCATTAAATTAGGGGTATTTGGGGCTAAATAGAATGAATTTCTTTGAGTATTTATCGTGGGTAACTTTTATACCCTTAAAAATTACCCTAAAAAGGTAAATAGGGGTAGTTTTAAAAAAGTACAAGTATATCTATTTTTTTCTTTCAAATTGGTCTATTTAGGTAAATCTTATCGCTGAATTCAAAGATGATGATAGTATCAAGTGAAAACCCTTTTGTTAGCATATCAATAGAGGTAAGGGGGGCGAAATGGGATACATAAAGTATTAGCCTGAAATTCTTCAAGACGCCAGAAAATTAAGATTTTGACCACTATATAAAAATGCGGTAATTTGAATTTCTAAAAAATCAAAATATAAGCTGGTAATTAAATTACATTTTAATTTTTGCTCGACCGCGCTTATTTTTTCAATCGAGTAATTTTACTCGCTGATATTTTTTATTTACTGGACTATACAAGTAAAATAACATGAAAATTTTTACAGGACAATTTTTTTTTTTTTATAGAGTTACGGATAAATTCATTCAATAATTTTTTTTATTATTTAACTTAGATACAGATATTAGAAAAAAAAATAATAACAATGAAAAGAGGTATGTAAAGTATGTTATTTAAACTATTGATATTTCCTGGTTTTACAAACATTGAGTTATACTAAGTTCAAGTGCATTTGAAATAAATAAAATAAAAATAAATACAGTCGCGTTTACAGAAAATTCAACGACCAAGAAAATGCTAGTTTTTTATAATTATTTCACAATATAAAACAAATGATTATACAATTTTATTACTCATAGAATAAAAAAAAGAAATTAAATTATGTGTAAGTATTATGTAAATGAAGGACAATGATACTTTTAATTTATGTAAATATAAACCACAAATACAATCATATTTATATATATGGGAACGTACAGGATAGAACGAACAGCCAAAAAAGAAAAAATTTTTTGGCACTTTTTACCTGGGATTTGTGAAACGACTCATATATTCTCGCTCATATTTTACACTTCCTGATGCATAATTGTGAGATACAGCTGCTCTAAAGTTGGATTTTTTTAATTATTTGAATTCAGCTATCCAGTTCAACCTGAAATAACTCAAAGCCATGAAACTTTTAACATATACATATGATTGGGAAAACATTTTCTTTTTACCTGTACTACCCAAAAAAAAAAATTTTTTTTGGGGCCACTTCCGGCTTCATTTTTAACGGTTTGAATTTTTCCAGTTGACCGGAAATCAAGTTTGCCGTAATTATTTTTGCTCAAATTTTCTCAGAACGTTGGTCTATGTATCAGTTTTCCCCAAAAAATTTTTGATATGTGATATTGAGCGCCCACAAGCATTGAAGAAAATTTTTTTCCCAATTATATATGAGTGATTCTTAGTGAATTCAGCAAAAGTTTCCAGGTCGGGTCGCTGAAACCGGCTAAAAATTTTTTTTTTACCAATTAACTTTCCCAAAATGGATAAGTCCCCCAAATTTTAGCCTTTAATATTGAAAACTAAGCTCAATACTACGGTATCTTAATACTCAGAGTTTTGTAGTTTTTGAAATTTCAAATTAATTTTAAACAAAAGTCCCATATTTAATAAATAGATGGGATTCACAATTTTAAAATTTTCACAAAAGATATTGTAAATAAAAATAAGGTAATGTTTAAAATTAATTTTGAAATTTTGTGTTACGTATTTTATGAATGCCCCTATAGTTCAACAAACTTCAGTAATAAGTTTATAAAGAAAAATTTTATTCAGATATGAATATTAGGATAAAAAAAATTCAATTATACCAAAAAGTAAAATCGCAAATAATAAATGGATAACTGAAGCTGATTCTAGATACAACGCATAATATTTTACTTCAAGAGTTTACCGCTTAATTAAGCATTACAATTATCATCCTTGATGAATGATACGTTTGTCATTTCTGATGTAATATTTGAAGTATTATACGCTTACATACATAGTACTTAATGTTTGAAATTGCATAAAGAAAGTCCACTTATATTCTGATTTGCACTTATCGATTTTAGAGTAATAAGGTAAAGTTAAACATGGAAACAAAACTCGATTCGGTATTAAGTGCATTAGGTATAAAAACATGATAAAATAATTGGATCTCTGAACGTAAAGATTTCTTTAAGCAGTTTCTAACGCATTAGTTTTTGATTAAAAAAAATGGTAATTTATCCTTTTTTTATGACAATTTTCGGATCAAATTGAACGAAGTAAATAAACAGATTTACAATTAGTGGATTTTTTTGGAAAGATACACTGTAAAAAGTAGCTTTCTTAGATTTACAAAAAAAATAGAGAATTTTTTTGAAAAATTAGTGAATTTTCAAAAAATTTTTGTAAATATTCGATAAAAATCGTAAATTTACTAAATTTAGTACATTTTCAAAAAAATCGAGAATTTTCCATTTTTTTGTGATTTTTGTAAATTCACAACTATTTTTCGGAAATTTATAACTAATTTTTGTAAATTTTCAAAAAAAAAATTGTAAATTATCAATTTTTCCTTGCAAATCCACAAAAAAAATCGAGAATGCTTGAATTTTTTGTCAATATACTAAATTTAGTAAATATACCGATTTTTTTTCGAATATTTACAAATTTTTTCGAAAATTTACTAATTTTTCGAAAATGTTCTAATATTTTGTTAATATATGAAAGTTTCTTTTTACAGTCTATATTTATACATTTTTTATTTTTACATGCTAAATTTTATTTTTTATCATATTTTTTATCAAATTGTAAATGTGGGAAATTGAAGATAATTTCAACGAGAAATTTCGGATTCAAACAATTTTTGGGTATCAGGTTTTATAACAAAATAAAAGTAATGTTTTAGAATAACCCATTAATTAAGAAATAAATTGGGAAATGTATAATATATATAATTATTTAAATTTCTATATGATAAATCATTATAGAGCGATGCTCTACCTTATAGGATGCAAAAATCCACTGTTGTCCTTTGTGCTTTCACACTCTTGTCCTGAAAAAAATTTATTTGACCTAAGATAGTGAGAAAAATGAAGGGAATAAGAAATAGTATATTGCAATTCTGTAACCAAAAAGTAAATAATATACGCGTTAATTATCATTTAGATGAAGCCGAATATGGGAGTTTTTTACAATCATCTGGTAAACTCTTGCAGGCAGTGTTCAGCAAGGTAGTGGTGCCAACTAAAATAAATGATAAATAAAAATAAACATGCATATTTTATGTTCAGTTGGTATCACAGACTTGCGGAAATCTTGTGGCTACCAGTTAGAGTTTATCGTATGATTGTAGAAAGTCCCCTAATTTGACATTTAATTCTCGAAACTTGAGAATAAATGAACAAATTTTTTAAAATTTTTTCTAACGTGGTAAGCTTTACTCTACTCATCTGTGACGGTATCTAGTAAATGTTGTGGTACATACTTACTTATTCTTATCATGTAATTACTATTATTTTAACGATTGTATTATCATAATTACACGACCTTTGCAAATATATATGATTACGCATGGGAAATTCTTAGCTGAATTTTCATCATATGAATAAAAAAATTTTTTTTGATTTCTAAAATATTACTTATTAAAAATGAATAGCAATAAATCATTTACAACATTGTAATGAAGATTCTTCCAGGGTTGTAAAAAAAAATCTTTTTAAATGCCTTGTAATTAGCTATAAATAAACTTCTTTTATATGTAAAAACCACGATAAAGGAAACGATCCCCCACCGTGGTAAGAACAGACTGAATATTATACAGCCTCTGTAATAAAGTGGTTTATCCCGACCTCAGAGGCTTTCGATGCATTTTTTCTGGAAAAACTAAAATTGGTATTTGTAAAAAGAAATTTTTAAACATCTGAAAACTCATATGCGACGATAATATACTATCCTAGTAAGGTAAATATTCTTATTCATAAATAAGGGAAAACCGTTACCTTTGAGAGACTAAATTACAATCTTTAGTTGAGGATGAGTTCAATATTTTGTAAAAATATAAAATACCCCCGAAACCCTCTGTTTATCCCAAAGGGCTTTCTGGGCATAAAAATGCAGGGCTCATTGATATTAAATAAGGTTATTTTGATTATTTTGCAATTTCTTTATTATTCGGCCTGTTTTGAGACTATGATTTCTTATTATACTGTACAAAGTATATGCTCTAGTACAGAGCATTGTTTATAAGGTAAAATAAATAATACTGCACATTTGAATCAAAAGAAGTTGCCTGAAATATAACTTGGCTTAATAAACATTCTGCAAAAAAAATCAAAGAATAAAGTTGTTGTTCTCCAAATCACCAGTTTACAATGATAAAAATGACTACAACAAAAGCCCCCACTATAATGCCCCCACTATATTTAATTTCAAAGTAAACTTATTTCATGGAAAAAATAAACATCAAAAAAATTAAATTGAGCTAGTGATTGATTATCAACAATTATATTCAATTAATATTATATTGAATTTGAAAATAAACAGATATTACGTTTTTGATAAAAATTATTGCATTATAAATCATTTATTAATATTTAATATTTTTTAAATGTAAAAATGACTTGTTAGTCATAAAATAACAGAACATTCGATAAAAATCAAAAAAAAAAAAGAAATAATGATTTTTCTATAATAAATTATTAATTAGACATCACACACATATGTAAAATATATTAATAATTGAATAAATATAATATAAATACATTGATTATTTTTTTAACATTAAATAAAATAAAAATTATTGACTTATACACAAAAGATGTAGCGTCATGTCCGGAGATACATTAACGAAGGTTGATTTATAGATTACATTTTATAAATAATTTTTTAACACGTTTCTTACAAAAAATTAAAAAAACTTGTATAATAATGCTTATTAATTAAAACTTTTAATTTGATATATATTCAAATTAAAAATTATCAAGTAAAGTTTTCAGCGAGGGGCTGACAACGCGATTTAAAAAATTAGCGATTTAAAAAGCGATTTAAATACTTTAAATACTTTAAATCGCTGTTAAATTATTGTTTTAAAATTAGATTTTTGGCATAAAAACTGTTTCTAGGGGTTTGTGGGATCACAAAAATTGAAATTTTAACCGGATTTAGCCCCAGGTTGTATCCCTGCCCATATTTATGACCAAAAAATTGGCCAATTTTTGAGAAAATTTACCAAATATTTTAAATCGCTTTTAAATTATTGCTTTAAATTTAATTTCTCGGCATATAAACTGTACCTAGGGGTTAGCGGGGGTACAAATATTGAAATTTTCATCGGATTTAACCTTAATATCATCCCCACCCTTATTTTAGACCTAAAAATTGGCCAAATTTCTAGAAAATTTGCCGAATATCTTATTTTTTTTTACATATTCGCACTTTTAGCATCCAGGGTATGCCTATATAGGTTTTTTGGGTCACTGATCAAGAATTTGGACTTATTTTTTATAAATAATTAATATTTCACCCTTAAAATTGCTAAAACTACCCCCCGAAAAGAAGGTGTTTTATCTATTTTCGTACTTTTAGCATCCAGGGTATGCCTAAATAGGTTTTTTGGGTGCTAATCAAGAATTTAGACTTCTTTTTTATTAATAATTAATATGTCACCCTTAAAATAGCGAAAACTACCCCCAAAAAGGGGGTGTTTTATCTATTTTCGTACTTTTAGCATCCAGGGTATGCCTATATAGGTTTTTTTGGGTTGCTGATCAAGAATTTGGACTTCTTTTTTATAAATAATCAATATTTCACCCTTTAAATAGCTAAACCTACCCCTAAAAGGGAGGTTTTTACTATTTTCGCACTTTGAACGTCCAGAGTACGTTGTTATACGTTTATTGGGCATTTAATCAAGAATTTCGAATTTTTTTCATAAATAATTAATATTTCACCCTTAAAATAGCTAAAACTACCCCCGAAAGGGGTGTTTTTGTTATTTTCGCAACCTTAGCGTCCAGTATGCCCATATAGGTTTTTTGGGTCGCAATTCAAGAATTTCGACTACTTTTTCATAAATAGTTACTATTTCACCCTTAAAATAGCTAAAAACTACCCCTAAAAGTTTAGATTCCAATTTTTGCCCCAGAATGGACAAAAAAACTGTCCAATTTTCGAGAAAATATGCCGAATCTCTTGGATTATAGAAGAAATTACATTCTAAATATATTTTGGGGTATGCAGAATCCAACTGCTAACTAAATTTTTAAATTCAAATTTTTGACCAAGAAATAGGACCATAATTGGCCAGTTTTTGAAAAAATTCGCATGATATCATATAGATTATAAGCGGTTATTTCCAATGTATCTTATGGGGTTTTCGAGTATGCAGAATCCGTATCTGATAACTAAATTTTAAAATTTATATTTTTCTCTAAGAAATTGGACAACATTTGTCCAATATTCTAAAAAATTTGCCGAATCTGCTAGATTATAGAAAAAATTACTTTCTATATATATCCTACGGGATTTTCGAGTATTCAGAAAAGGAATTTGATAACTAAATTTTATAATTCAAATTTTTAGCCAATAAATTAGACAAAATTAGCCAATTTTCGAAAAAATTCGTCGTAACTCAAAAATTATGCAAGAGATTATTTCGAATGTATCTTATAGGGTTTCAGCGTAGGCAGAATCCGAACCTGCTAACTAAATTTTGAAAATCCGATCTTTGGCCATAAATTGGACAAACGATTGTCCAAGTTATAAAAAAAATTCCCGAATCACCTGGGTGATAGAAGGAATAGTATTCTAAATATTTTGTGGGTTTTTGGAATATGTAGAATCTGACACTATTTAATCGGACACATTTGACCTCCCCCTCCTTTTAAAATCTAAATTTCCAGTATACCCCTTTCCCTATAAACATGTTCCATGAAAACTAATTTCTATTTGTTTGATGATTTTAAATATGAAGAATGCGAAACTGGTACTCCAATCAAATCACGGGATTGTGGTTGATATTTTCCCTACTAATGAAGTTTGTTTCTCTATAAGTTTTTTGGGTCGCTGATTACGAATTTTGGGGTCCCGGAGCCGGTCTAAGGGTAGATCACTCTTATATTTTAACAATATTTGTAACAAGATTTATTAATAATAATTTAAGCAAGCTATAATAGATTTTTTGTTAGGCGAATCACAAATTTGAGGGTCTCAAGTGTGTAAAGTTGATAAAACATCCCTAAATTTGCAAATCAATATTACTTGGAAGCCTCAAATTTGTGATTAGCCAGCCAAAAAACCTATTATAACCTGCTTAATTTTTATGAATAACTCTGTTAAAAATATTGTTAAAATACCACTTAAAAGGGTGAATTTGCAAATTTAAGTGTGTTCCACCCTTAGGTCGGCTCTCAGACCTCTAAATTCGTGATCAGTAACCCAAAAAAAGTTATATGGAAAAAACCTCATTAGTGGAGATAATATCACCCCCCCCCCCCGTGATTTGACTGGAGTATGGTGACTAAATTATTAAATCAAAAAACAAAAAATTGGTATTTTTTCAAAAAAAATTCTTGAAGTTTGGAGTATACCTCAGTGCAAAACTTGCACCAGAATCGCAAAATTCAAAATGTTTGCTTTTCAATAATACAGTGACCAGAATCAGAAAAATATATATATATATTTTGAAGGTAATAAATAATAATAGGGTCAAGGATGGGGTGGACCTATTCAATTTTTAAAATTTATTTAATTGCTGGAACTTTTGCTACTCATTTAATTATTTTCGTTTTCATTTTTATTTGCTATGAATATTTATTTTTGATTCCAAAAAAATATAATATATATTACTTATTTCAACAAAAAATATTCTTTTGTTTTTTATTTTCTTTTTAAATAATTTCTAAAAAGTTATTAATTATTTGAAACAAATTCAAACCGCAAGCTTAAAAGACTCGAATTCCAAATACTCTAAGACACCATAAGATGCATCGATAGTAGCTACTTGTATAATCTTGAAGAATCAGCAAATTTTTTCAAATACTAGCCAACTTTTCTATAAATATCTAAGGAAAAAATTGGAAAATTAAAATTTTTATAGCAGATTCCGATTCTGCATATTCGAAATCTGCATAAGATATAGAAAATAATTTGTTTTTCAATCTAGAAGATTTGACTGATTTCCCGAAAATCAGCCATTTTGGTCCAATATCTTGGTCCAAAATTTGAATTTAAAAACTTATGGCCGGTTTGTGTAACTACACAACCAACGAGCATGGAACATATTCACTAATAACTAACACTGATAATAAAGTATCTATTCTGTTCATAATATCAATATTTATATCCAAGTATTTCTGCACTAAAGTTCTTTAGAGACTTCTGCACCAATGGTCCCTAAGTACTTCTGCACCAAAGGTCTTTAGGGACTTCTGCACCATAGGTCCCTAGGTACTTCTGAACCAATGCTCCCTAGGTACTTCTGCACCAAAGGTCTTTAGAGACTTCTGCACCCTAGGTACTTCTGCACCAAAGGTCTTTAGGGACTTCTGCACCATAGGTCCCTAGGTACTTCTACACCAATGCTTCCTAAGTACTTCTGCACCAAAGGTTTTTAGGTACTTCTGCACCAAAGGTCTTTAGGTACTTCTGCACCAAAGGTCTTTAGGGACTTCTGCACCAATGCTTCCTAAGTACTTCTGCACCAAAGGTTTTTAGGTACTTCTGCACCAAAGGTCTTTAGGTACTTCTGCACCAAAGGTCTTTAGGGACTTCTGCACCAATGCTCCCTAAGTACTTCTGCACCAAAGGTCTTTAGGGACTCCTGCACCAATGCTCCCTAAGTACTTCTGTACCAAAGGTCTTTAGGGGCTTCTGCACCATAGGTCCCTAGGTACTTCTGCACCAATGCTCCCTAAGTACTTCTGCACCAAAGGTCCCTAAATCGAAAATATTCTAAGTCCCATTTGACCCCCCCCCCCTTAAAAAGGACAAATTTGACCCCCCCCTTAAAAAGGACATATTTGACCCCCCCCCCCTTAAAAAGGACAAATTTGACCCCCCCCCCTTAATTTTCCAGTTTTGAAGTACCCCCTCCCTATAAACATGTTCCATGTTAAAATGTAGTTAGCAGTTGGATTCTGCATACCCTATCCATTTCTGGGCCAAAAATTAGAATCTAAACTTTTCGGGGTAGATTTAGCTAATTTAAGGGTGAAGTATTAATAATTTATAAATAAAAATCAAAAATCTTGATTAGCGAACCAAAAAACCTATATGGGCATATCCTGGACGCTTAAATTGCGAAAATAACAAAAATACCCATTTTAGGGATAGTTTTAACAATTTCAAAGGTGAAATAGTAAAGATTTATAAGAAAAAAGTCGAAATTATTGATAAGCGACCCAAGAAACGTATATGAACGTACTCTGAACATTTAAAGTACAAAGTTAGCAAGAACATCCCTTTTAGGGGTAGTTTTAGCTATTTTAAGGGTGAAATAGTAACTATTTATGAAAAAGTAGTCTAAATTCATGAATTGCGACCCAAAAAACCTATATGGGCATACTGGACGCTGAGGTTGCGAAAATAACAAAAACACCCCTTTCGGGGGTAGTTTTAGCTATTTTAAGGGTGAAATATTAATTATTTATGAAAAAAATTCGAAATTCTTTATTAAATGCCCAAAAAACGTATAACGACGTACTCTGGACGTTCAAAGTGCGAAAATAGTAAAAACACCCCTTTTAGGGGTAGGTTTAGCTAATTTAAGGGTGAAATATTGATTATTTATAAAAAAGAAGTCCAAATTCTTGATCAGCGACCCAAAAAACCTATATGGGCATATCCAGGATGCTAAAAGTACGAAAATAGTAAAAACACCCCTTTTAGGGGTAGGTTTAGCTATTTTAAGGGTGACATATTAATTATTTATAAAAAAGAAGTCCAAATTCTTGATCAGCGACCCAAAAAACCTATTTAGACATACCCTGGATGCTAAAAGTACGAAAATAGATAAAACACCCCATTTTCGGGGGTAGTTTTAGCTATTTTAAGGGTGAAATATTAATTATTTATGAAAAAGAAGTCCAAATTCTTGATCAGTGACCCAAAAAACCTATATAGGCATACCCTGGATGCTAAAAGTGCGAATATGTAAAAAAAATAAGATATTCGGCAAATTTTCTAGAAATTTGGCCAATTTTTAGGTCTAAAATAAGGGTGGGGATGATATTAAGGTTAAATCCGATGAAAATTTCAATATTTGTACCCCCGCTAACCCCTAGGTACAGTTTATATGCCGAGAAATTAAGTTTAAAGCAATAATTTAAAAGCGATTTAAAATATTTGGTAAATTTTCTCAAAAATTGGCCAATTTTTTGGTCATAAATATGGGCAGGGATAAACCTGGGGTTAAATCCGGTTAAAATTTCAATTTTTGTGATCCCACAAACCCCTAGAAACAGTTTTTATGCCAAAAATCTAATTTTAAAGCAATAATTTAACAGCAATTTAAAAATTTGTGAGCGATTTAAAAAGCGATTTAAATACTTTAAATACTTTAAATCGCGTCGTCAGCCCCTCGGTTTTCAGGCACAATAGGGGTATCAATTTCTGAAAATCACAAATGGCTATTTGGTATCTCTATTTAACCTCTAACAAAAATAACCACGTAGTTATACTCCCTGGCTCAGAGAGTTATTTCAGGGAGTTAACCACCTAAAACAGAGAGTTAACTTCCTGATTTAGGGAGTTAAATACCTAAAATTTCTGTCATCTCCTCGAATACCTTCGGGATGAAAATGGACCGTACGAGGGAAAAGTGGTATACTGGAGGCGTAATTTTTAATTTTTCATCCAAAACGATTTTCCAATTTTCCAATTTTCCAATATGGCGGACCAAGAAAAATGAAAATAGAAACTTTCTACATTATCTGGGTTTTCGGGGTCGAGAAAAATGTTTTTATGAATGAAAATTTTATTTTTTACCCCAACATATTTTCCGATTTTCCAATATGCTGGACCTAAAAACATGAAAATTTTCATTCATAAAAATGTTTTTCTCGACGCCGAAATCCCCCAGGTAATGTAGAAAGTTTTTATTTTCTTAAATTTTTACGAGATTCTATGACGACAAAATAGTTGAAATATATTTTCTATAATAATGCGACTATGAGATTTTTTGTTTTTTAATATTGGATACACTTTATGTCGATAAAACTGATAAATAATACAGTTTATGATAATTAGTAGTAGTAAATCGATGAAATATTTCCCTGAGGCAGTATTTTGAGATTTTAACGTATAAAATTAATAGTTAGGGAGGTGGCTATGGTAAACATCGCATGTGAGTATGACAGCTGAATTTCTTTTCAGAGATAGCCAAGACCAAAACATACTCACTTTCTGTGGAAAATTTTTTTGGCCGAGGGTTCTGGAAAAAGTTACAGGTCCACAAAGTTGGCCAATTTTTCGGGAAAAAAAAAGTATAAGTATGACAGCCCGGAATAGTCTAGATTAGGCCAAAACATACTCAGTTTATTTAAGAGATTTTTAGATATCTGGGTTCTGGACGAGTATGTCGGGCCATCAAAGGTCCGCCGTTTACCCGCGCTTTTTTAAATTAGTTTGAAATAAAAAAAAATTACAAGGGATAAGTAAGAAAGCCCAAAATAGCCTAGATTTTTAAATTAGGCCAAAATATACTCAGTTTATTTAAGAGATTTTTCGAAATCTGGGTTCTGGACGAGTATGTCGAGCCATCAAAGTTCCGCCGTTTACCCGCGCTTTTTTAATTAGTTTGAAATAAAAAAATTTACAAGGGATCAATTTTACAGTCAGAATCTCATGGTAGCGAGTAATATATAATTTTCCTCCGTAAAATTATATATTTCTCGCTACCATGAGATTCTGAGAATTTTCCTCCGTAAAATTATATATTTCTCGCTACCATGAGATTCTGACTGTAAAATTGATCCCTTGTAAATTTATTTATTTTAAATTAATTTTAAAAAGTGCGGATAAACGGCGGAACTTTAATGGTCCGACATACTCGTCCAGAACCCAGATACCGAAAAATCTCATAATTAAAGTTAGTATGTTTTGGCTTAATCTAAAAATCTAGGCTATTCCGGGCTGTCATACTTTCACTTTTTTTTCTGAAAAATTGGCCAACTTTGTGGACCTGTAACTTTTTCCAGAACCCTCGGCCAAAAAAACCAGGATACGAAAGTGAGTTGAGAATGTTTTGGTCTTGGCTATCTCTGAAAAGAAATTCAGCTGTCATACTCACACGCGATGTTTACCATAGCCATCTCCCTAACTATAAGAATAATCGAAAAAGTACATTTTTAATCAATGGAGCAAAAAAAAAGAATGGCCCAGATCGCACGTTAATTAACATCCGAGGCGAAGTCTAACTGCGATCTGGGGTATTCCTTTTTTGTTCCCATGCACAAAACGAAATTTTTCTTTCTCAGTGGGGAGAAAACGCGTTTTTTTCGATTTCGTTCTGGGTTGAAAAAAGTGTTTTCGACCTGCTAGGAACCCATGTAAAAAAGTTGGTACAGATAATATACAAATTGTATATAGCATTGTATACTAAAAAGCTGTATACAAAAATGATTCTATACAATTTATCAATTGTATACAATGTAATGAGATTTGCCAAAATAGAAAGAGATAAATTCGAAAAAAGGAAATAGAAAATAAAATAAAAATTTCTGCTCCAGCTACAGATTTCTTGTTTCTCGGCTCCAGGAATCCTGTAGTAACCTAAAAATAAAAAAATACATCCATATTTTCTAATTTTTCCAAGACTTCTTTTTCCATGTCTTAATTTTTATGCAGGCACATTTTTTTTCACTAATAATTTTTTGTTTAGGCAGTACTTTTTTCAAATACAATTTTAATCACTCTTAAAAAAATGGAAAGGTCTCGATCCATCCACAAAACAAGAAAATAACCTTAAAAAATTATAAAAATTTAAATATTTTTGAAATAAAATTCTCCAAAATTATTTAGGAACTCACCTTAGGTACTCCATTCCACTAATCAGTAAATAAAATAAAATTTAATTTAGTAATAAATAAAATTTAATTATTGTCGATGAAAGGATAAATTTTATTTTCAAATTTTGTTTTGATTTATGGATGGATTGAGATTTTTCATAAAATAATTTATGATTTACGACGGTCAAACACGGCTCATACTTAATAAAAAATCTAACAAAAAAATAAAACTGCAAATTTTAGGTAAAAAAATTTTTATTATGAGCGCGCGACCGATTAGTTTGACTTCACGCGATCGACTAATTTTTTTTTGACAATTGTTTTTTAATATCACCAAGCAACGATTTAATTAATAAAAAAAAAAGAAGTCATAATTTTATTGCGTTGCTTGGTATGATATTAAAAAACTATTGTCAAAAAAAAAATTAGTCGATCGCGTGTCAAAGTCAAACAAATCGGTCGCGCGCTCCTAATAAAAATTTTTTAACCTAAGTTTTGCAATTTTATTTTTTTGTTAGATTTTTTATTAAGTATGAGCCGTGTTTGACCGTCGTAAATCATAAATTATTTTATGAAAAATCTCAATCCATCCATAAATCAAAACAAAATTTGAAAATAAAATTTATCCTTTCATCGACAATAATTAAATTTTATTTATTACTAAATTAAATTTTATTTTATTTACTGATTAGTGGAATGGAGTACCTAAGGTGAGTTCCTAAATAATTTTGGAGAATTTTATTTCAAAAATATTTAAATTTTTATAATTTTTTAAGGCTATTTTCTTGTTTTGTGGATGGATCGAGACCTTTCCATTTTTTTAAGAGTGATTAAAATTGTATTTGAAAAAAGTACTGCCTAAACAAAAAATTATTAGTGAAAAAAAATGTGCCTGCATAAAAATTAAGACATGGAAAAAGAAGTCTTGGAAAAATTAGAAAATATGGATGTATTTTTTTATTTTTAGGTTACTACAGGATTCCTGGAGCCGAGAAACAAGAAATCTGTAGCTGGAGCAGAAATTTTTATTTTATTTTCTATTTCCCTTTTTCGAATTTATCTCTTTCTATTTTGGCAAATCTCATTACATTGTATACAATTGATAAATTGTATAGAATCATTTTTGTATACAGTTTTTTAGTATACAATGCTATATACAATTTGTATATTATCTGTACCAACTTTTCTACATGGGAAGAAAAAGGTGTTTTTAAAATATTTCACCAAATTCTCTGAAATGTTTCTTTAAAGAAGTAAACAGAAGGAAAATTCATAAAATCTCTTAAAACAAAACATTTTTTTATAATACTGCGAAAAATGCATTCTCTATGTATGCATTATGGCCAATAAATTTTTTAATTTTACATATCTGATATGTACAGAGGTGGACAAAATGATAGATCTATACAGATTAAAAAAAAAAATTACAGATCTGCATGGATTACAGAGTTTTTTTCATAGCATTTGTAGGATTATTCTTTGAATAGAATTACAAAATGTATTTTTTTTTAAAATAAATAAATACATAAAAAATACAGGTATTAATGAAAAAGATTATCCCCCTTAATAGTAGTAAAAAAAATTTCGAATTCTTTAAAGGCATTTTTCTCTAAAACATATAAAGGTCGCTTTTCAGATTATTCCTCGACACCACATATGTATAAAATATGACTTAATTAATTTATTTGATTGAACTAAGAACATAAATTTAATGTATTACTACAATAAACAATAAACTTTAGCTTTATTTATGCATAATTAATTTTATTGCTTACATGTATAAAAAAACATTTACTTATTTTTTTTATAAATATTCAAATTGCTAAATATTAAATAAAATTTATATTTTATTAGTATATAAAAACGAAACTTTTGTGTATTTATTTCTAATATATTTTTAAAATTCATGTAATATATATCTTGAGAAGTCAAAAATCTTTGTATTTATCATGGTAAGCTTTTAATTAGACAAATTAACATTAGCTAACTTAGACATTGCTAGATTACACTTATACTGTCAGGTTGGTCTACTTGAATTTGAATTTTCAAGCAAATTATATTTGAGTTAATGTAAAAATTTATCTTGATAATTAAAAAAATATTTAAGTAATAAAAAATAATTTTTAATGTACAAAATCTTTTATGACATTAAATTTACTAGAAAAAAAATAATTTTACCAAAAAAAAAAAAAGACTTAGAAACAACAGGCAGCTCAAGGAAGCCCAGGGCATCTCAAAATCGAAAGGTTTGGAAAAATCAATGAAAAAAGTATCAAATTTTATTGACTAATGCTTGAACATAATATTTTTTATGTAAATTTAAGTAAACTTTGTATACATTAAGGTCTCATTCATTTTGGTCCTATTTACAACCCTTAAATTGTATAAATATTTTTATAAATAAATAAATTTTTATACATTTAGATAAGGGTAATTACAAAAAAATTAAAATTAAACTTATTTTTGATAATTAAAATTATATTCTTAAGTATAATTGGCTGCTAATTTCAAATTCAACATCAGTTTTGTACAAAAATTTTCATTGTTGACACACCCTCTAAAATAGGGGTGAACGGGGTAAAGTAATCGTATTAGGGTTATGCTGTATGGCAAATTTGTCAAACTTACCCCTATTTTAGAGAATGCTTTAAAGTTTTTGCGCAAAACTGATGTTGAATTTGAAATATGCGGCTAATTTTACTTACACACCAAAACATAAAGATTGTTTTTAATACTACTTTTTATTAAATTTTGTATTTAATATTTTAAAAATATTAAATTTTAAAATAAATCTTATAAAACTATTTAATTTCATTTTCAATCTTATTGTTTTTGTTTTTTCAGGCAAAAGATTTTTTTTCGAAAAAAATATTTTTAAATAAGGTTATGAGTATATATTTTTTATTTTTAACTCAAGCTTGTTTACCGAATTTGATTGGTTATCGAAATATACTTAATTTTTTTTAGTTTAATGTTATTAATAATTAAAAATAATTAAATTAATTTTATTTTAAATAAGCGTAAGGTATAATATTTAATACTTTTTGTAGTTGAGGTAAATATCTTGAGGTTCAAGGATTTTTAAAAGCGTTTTTTGAAAGCTTATCATCTAAAACTAAAATCTTTAACAGGTTTTAATTCAACTTAATCCAGGTTTTTAAGGCACACAGCAAAGCACAATAAAGCTAAATTATCATGAATTAATTTAAAAATATAAATCATTTAATTAAACTTGAAAAAAATATGAATTATCACTTTACGTCTATTTTTTTAAACAAAAGTAATTAAATTATTTTTAATCATTAATAACGTTAAATTAAAAAAGAATTAAGCATATTTTGATCACCGAACCAATTCGATAAACAAACTTGAGTTATAAAAATAAAAAATATATACTCATAACCTCATTCCAAAATATTTTTTTCGAAAAAAAATCTTTTTCGTGAAAAAACAAAAACAATAAGATTGAAAATGAAATTAAATAGTTTTATAAGATTTATTTTTAAGTTTAATATTTTTAAAATATTAAATACAAAATTTAATAAAAAGTAGTATTAAAAACAATCTTTATGTTTTGGTGTGTAAGAATATAATTTTAATTATAAAAATAAGTTTTATTTTAATTTTTTGTAACTACCCTTATCCAAATGGCACATTTTAAGGGTTGTAAATAGGACCAAAATGAATGAGACCACAATGTTTACCACAAGTTCACTTAAATTTACATAAAAAATATTATGTTCAAGCATTTTTCAATAAAATTTGATACTTTTTTCATTGATTTTTCCAAAAATTTCCTAATAATGCCTGATCTATCCCTCTAACCCCCTTTTTAGGGTATATTTAAGGGTTGTAGATCGAAACTAATGTCATATTCTGCAATATCGTGAAATTTTACTTTTAGGATGAACCTTTTAGCCACGTATGAATAAGGGAATGTATTTATTTTTGCTCACTTCGAAAACTCTCCGCCCCGGCATTAATGAGTTGATTTTAGTTAATTAATTAGTTAATTAATTTTTACATTAAAATTATAATTTTTCTTAAAATTTCGATTTTGAGATGTCCTGGGCATCCCTGAGCTGCCTGTTGTTTCTAGGTCTTTTTTTTTTTGGTAAAATTATTATTTTTTTTTAGTAAATTTAATGTTATAAAAGATTTTGTGCATTAAAAATTATTTTTTATAACTTAAAACAACTTTTATACAAACATATTTATTATTTTCCAATTATTTTCTATTATAATACCGAAACGAAACAATTTGTAGCTAAAAAAAAAGCACCAGACGGATTTTTTAAATTTTTTGGTTTTTGTGACTCTGAAAAACTAAAAAACAAATTTCCATTGGAATCTCGGGGGTAATTTGCATTTTTATTTAAATTGTTTTAGGGGCACCGTGCATTATAATTTTAAATTAACCCCACGTGATGAATATATAATTTATATTTATTATTTTAATGCTTTAGAACCGTTTGAAGGATTTGTAAGCGTTAGTTTTGTTACATTTGATTTAAAATATGCCTAAATAGATTAATTTAAAAATTATCAAAACATTTTAAAATATAATAATCAAAATTACTGCTTTCTCACAGAGGTTCTATCAAAAAAGTATTTCTCAATTATAAAATTTTTTTTGTTAGTAAAGCTATTAAGGGGAGGGTGGTAGATGATAGATTAAACATAAGACTTGGGTTAAGAAAAAATTTGGGTTATGTTATTTTTTAATGCCTTTATAAAATTTTTAAGAACTATTAATACATTTAAGGTTGCGACCTCCTCATAATAATTTTAAGTTCTATTTAATGTTAAAGATTCAAAATATTAATAACAAACTTTTCAAAACTTGTGCTACTGTTTTAAATTTACATTTAAAAAAAATTATGTTTTTTACAAAATTAAACCTAGTTGATTTGCGGAAATATTTAGACTTGGCATGGTTTCAACAGTACAGCAAAATTGATGCTGAAGCTATAGTCTAGTTTAAAACGTGAACGTTCATTCAAGCACTCTTTGGTTTTATTGTAAACTGTAAACTACAAGAATATATAAGTCTTAAACTTGCACTATAGCTGCACTCCTCATGAAAGAGCTACCTTAAAACAAATGATTTGGAGCCAAAAATGGGCATTTGGTTACATCAATAATTATTGATAAAATACTAAGCTCTTTAAAGCTTGAAAATAAACCTTTCCAAAACAAGTGAGACCGACCGAAAGTTTATAGCAATATTGTAACATAGTTATACAGGGAGCATTGTATATTGTTCATAGAGAACTGCATGAGGTTTTCCCACCCTCCTGAAATTTCCCCCCAGGTACATGTCCCCCTATGGCGATTCTCCCCTGAGAAATTTCATCCCTTGGACATTTTCCCCCAGAAAATTTTAAACAACATGAATAGAAGCAAAGTAAAAAAGAAATATTTAATATATAAAAGTAAATATTTTGTTATGCAATAAAAAAGGATACTGCTAACTATAATTTCACCTACCCCCTAATGCTGTACTCACATCTACCCCTACATTAAACTAAACTAGAGGACCGAGGAGGTCAAAGCTCAGGCTATAAGCAACCAGAATTACTCTGACACTCTAATGGTTATACTTGCACCTACCCCTAAATTAAGCTAAAATGTTCTGGGGGATTTCCTAGAGGGAAATGTACTAGGGGGAAATTATAGAAAGCACGGTAATCATAGGAAGGGGTACCCAAAAAAGTCACTTTTAGCAGAAAAAGTAAACATTTTAGGGGGGGGGGGGTCAAATGGACTTAAAATATTTTAGATTTAGGGACTTTTATAATTTTGATACTAGGACTTATAATAATTAGGGATTATATTAAAACTATTATAACGGAACATGTTGCATGCTCGTTAGTTTTTTGAACATACTAATCAGTTAAAAGATTTTTGAAGTTAGTCTAAAAACCTCTAACCAGTGTTGTAATTCTGGTAAGAAAAGCCTATGCTTGTTTTTTTCTGGTAGCAAATCACAATTTTTCTATGGGAACTTCATCTCTGCGCTTACCTTATAAAATGCTGCCATATATTTCTAGACCAAAAAGCTACATTGAAGTGAGCGAAGGATGTTTTTTGAGAATAATATGTGAAGAATTTGTAAGCTGATTCCTATATCTATTTCGTTTCATTTTGACTTCCAAATTTAATAGATTCCACATTATACTTGCACATTTTAATAATTATATGTTTCAAGAATTATATTTATTGTTATTATTAGAAAAATAATTTTTATTTATATATTTTTTTATTAATTTACAGTTACTAATTATAATAAATTTTTAATATTTTTTTTTATTATTATTTCATATTTTTATTTAATTCTACTTTTTTAAGAAATATATATATTTAAAGACTTTAATCATTTTCTTAAAATATTAATTAAAATTTTAAAAATTATTTCTTTATATAATATTATGCAAAATCAAAAAAATTCAAAAATCTTAAAATGACACATGCAGTAAACTTTCATCTTTCTATACTTTTTTATAAGAAAGTAAGTAATATTGGATTATACATAAATACTTTTGAATTTGAATTTAACCCCCAAAAAAATAATAATTATAATAAAAAACAACTTTTTCTTAATATGCGAAATAAAAATAATCACAAAAATTTATTATATAACTTTTTTAAAAGTAATTTACAATTTTTTTTTCAAAGAAATACTTAAATTTCTTGGTTACACCAATAAATAAAAAAATGAATTACGAGACAATAAAAAAAAAACACAAAAGATAAAATTTATTTAAAAAATTTGCCTAAACTAAGTAAATAATTTTTCCCACTACTTTAAAAAATTTTATATCCTATTTTAATTGTTTTAAATAAATGATTTTTACGGAAATTTTTATTTTTCTCGATCGTAACGCCAATAAAATAATGAAAGAATTTTTTTTTTTTTATTATTTTATAATATAAATTTTTAGAGGTGAGAAAAATAAAGGTCATTTTGTATCGAGAGAGAAATATCAGTTATAGTTGTTTAAAGCACGAATCTTATAGACAGTCTCCTTCTGACGTTTATATTGTCTTTTTGTATTACAGATTTTTATAATTGTGATTTTTTTATTATTGAAATAGTGATTTTGTAAACGAATTATTTTTTAAAAATAAAGTTATAAGAGGTGAGTACTTATTTTTAAATTATTGTTATTGCTTCTTTCTTTTGAACTAAATTATTTAAATTAGAGAAACTTTTTAGTTAAAAACAGGTTTCTTTTGTAAATTGATAAAAAAATTTTTAACAAAATGCGTAAATTTTAAATTTTGCAAAAAGTTTTTAAAACAAAATATACTTCTGAATCTGAAAAAAGAATGATTGTAACATGTGTTCAATATGTAAAAAAAATTTGTAAAATTAATCAACTGCATTGGTTCATAAATTTAGATTTAAATTTAGCAAATACTTTCTTATGAATTTTTATATTAATTTTCTCTCTTTTTAGTTAATTAAATATTGGTAAACAATTTTTTTTTCAATTTAATTTTAAACAAAATTTTATTTATTTTTCTTTTTATTGAGAAAAAAAAATCTTATTAAAACTTGTTAAAAATATTGATATTTATAAAATAAATTCAAAAATTTAATTAAAAAATATTTTCTTTGCTAAAATTTTTGCATAAATAAATTATAAAAGAAAAATTTTTAATAAGATTTTAAATAATGTAAAATTAAATTTTTGTATAACTTTGTTTAAAATAATTATCATTCAAGAAAATATTATTTATGTACATTAAAATAAAATATTTTTTTCAAGGGTAAGAATTGACCTCCTAAAAAACCATTAAGAATAAAATTTAACCAAAAATACCCAAAAAATTCTGGAACTAAATGAACCCTAAAATAAAAAATAATTAAGGCAAGTGTAAATCTAAATCGAGCCAAAAAAAATTTGTTTAAATACAATTCAATATCAAATTTTCCGGTTATTAAATCTAGGGTATAATCTAAACCTATTATACTAGTTTAAATATTACTTAATACTTGAACTTGAATAAATATTTTTATTACTATTTTTTTTTTAATAACAATTATACAAACATTATTTATTTTTCTTAACAATTAAAATCGATCAAGTACATAAATAATTAATTAATTAAATTTAGAACAAATAATTATATAATTAAATAATCAAATATTTAAATCAAAATTCTCACATTATAATTTTTATCAATTTTATAAAATCGTATTTAAAACTATAATTTATAAAATTGATATTTATCTGTTCTTATTTTATAAATACTTACTTACTTCTGTAATAAAAAATGTAAGAAAAAAAATTAATTGCAAAAAAAAACGACATGAATCTAATTTAATAATAAATGTTTACATTTACATTGTTTTATTGAACAAAAAAAATAGATTTTTAGAATTTAAAGAGATAAAATTATGTTTGTAATTAAAATATTTGAGAAAAAAAAAATTTCCTGGTTTTTAAGTAATACAAATTTTTTTTTTTGTTTTTTTTTATAAAATTGATTTATATTTACATTTAAAACTAACCATTAAAAAACAATTAAAAGTACATACGCAATTACAAATATAACTGAGAATAATATTTAGTAAAATTGTAGTATTTGTAATAATATTTGGTGTGTCAAATTAACGTTTTATAAATTTTATAGACGTCAAGTGTTTAATTTTTTTTTATTTTAAAGGAAATGTTTTGCACTGATTTGTATATGAAACGTTTTAATAAAAATTTACATTAATTATGAGATTTTGACCTTAAATCAATAATTTTTACTTTTTTAATGAATTTAAATTGTTTTTAAAGGCAGAAATTTTCTACTGAAATTTCAAAATTTTCTTATAAAAAAATACAATTTTATAAAAAATTTTTTCATTTTCCACATATTAATTTTCATTGAAACTAATTACGCACATTATGTCATAAATTATAAAGTTAATGTGGCATTGATTTAACAGGTACATTCATGATAACTCGCAGAAATTACTGCGAATCTCCTATAGAAGATACATTGTTTCAATATGTACGCTTCAATTTCATAAATTAAAATTTAATTATTTCATATTTAATTTACTCAAATCTACAAAATCAAAGAAAGTGAATGAGGTTTAAAAGTTGGTTATTTACAAATTCTGTAGTTGAGGCTTTCACATATCGAGAAAAGCAAACCACAAGATTTCAAGGACCATAGCCTTTATTATCTGAATTTTGTAATGAATAAAGATAAATGGATGTGAGGGTATCTATGGTCCAACAATTATAAAAGATTCGAAGAAACCGTGCAAATTTCAATAAATAAATAATAATACGGGAATCATTTGCGGTTTAATGAACCAAAAATAAAACAAAAAATTGAATTTTTCTTTTTATTCTACTTTTACTATCTTTACCAAAAGCTAATTGAATAAAATAATAAAAATATAACTTAATAAATACGCTTATTTAAATTAAACCAGGAATGTTTGCATCAATAAATAAAATTAAGCTATTTGCAAGGTTTAGTAGTTATGATCACATTATATTTTTAAGAATTAAATCATATATACCAACACAAAAAAATGCATAAATTGCAAATTGCAACCAGTTGGAACCCTTTTACTGCTTCAAAATTCAGGAAAGTTTAAAAATTTACTTAAAACTTTTTTAAAAACTGATTATATTTTTAGTTTCTTAGCTAAACTTTAAATACATAAAAAACTTTTCATAAAAAAGTAATAAAAAAATTCTAAAAGGCGGTTATTTTATCAATACCTGGTTTCAAATACCTCGTTAATTAAAAATTACTAAAATTTTAAATTATCCAGAACAAAACTGTTATTAAAATTACAAGCTTTAGTTTCTTATTTTTAATTTAGTCAGTCTTGTAAATTACCAATTGTAAATAACCAATCTGATAATTAAATTCTCATTTATCTGAAGAGTAAATTGCTTTTGTTGAATAAAAATTAAATTTAAAGTATCAAATAAAATCTAATACTGGGCCATAAAACTTAAACCAGTAAATGCATTACATCTTTATTTTTAATTGCATAATTGCTAATATACTGCAAGCTCAAAAATCACTTCATTGTTGAGATTCAAGAAATTTGTTAAATATTTAACAAAAGTAATTTAGCCAGAAGTGTTCTGAAATGTGAAAAGTAGTGCAAACCATTTATGATTATTAAATCCATTTTTAAATAATCACTAGTTTAAAAATGTGGCAGCAAAAAATTAATCTTAATTAGGGTAAATTTATAAAAAAAACCGTGTTCTACTCGCAAAAAAAAATAATAGTAAAATTAACCTCTACAATTCATATAAATATAAATTAATAAGTATTCATAAATAACCAAAAAATTAGTAAATTTTACTAAAAAAAATTAAGGATTTAGTTTTGTCAACAAATTTTTTATCAGTATAAATTTTACTAAAAATTTATTGTGACTTTTAAACAAACTTAATTAAGTAACAAAATCGTAATTTTGGTATATTTAATAATTTTTTATATGCGTGTATGTATTATAAAATAAATGCAACTTGTAAAAATGTATTGCTTTAATTTTCAAGCAAAATTGGATGGTTATAAGTAAATCCTTTTTTTTTTGACAGAAATAGTTAATATGGGAAAAAATTCTAAAAAAATTAGTGAAATTTTGAAAAAACCAGTAAATATTCAAAATATTGGTAATTTGCAAAAAAATTGAAAACTTCTTAATTTAAAGTATTTTTCGTAAAATATACATTATTGCAATTAGTTTTTGCAAGTTTGCCATAAAAAATTGTAAATTTACAACTTTTTTCAAGAGTTTTCAAAAAAAATTTATAAATTTATAATACTTAGTTTTAACATTATAATCAATTATAATACATTATTATAAAATCATTATTCTTTTAAATGGATTATTAAATCGTAAAATTTTATGAAGATGTATGCATTTCTTTTAATATTAATTAATATTTGGTATTTTAACCGCTGGGAAAAATTTTTAAGTAATAATAATAACACAAATATGTCTATTTATCAAAGATAAGTACGTAACTTATTTAAGAACTTGGGAAGATTTACCTGATCCTAGAAAATATAATTTATAAGAAAAGATTCCAGGCAGAGTCCTTCTTGAATGTCAAGAATAATAGACACCGTCATACTCATATCACGAGCCGTAAAATGTCGTTAATGATTTTTCTGCGTCATTGGTGAGAAAAAAGTGTTCGGGAAATACGTTTTTTCAGGCCATTTGACAAAAAAACCATAGTAAATACGAACTCTAAGTCCCAAAAAAGATTTCTTCAGTTTGCAGTTTACAAGCAATCTAGGCCCATCATCATAATTTTTAGTTACGAAATCAGAATTTACTATTTTAAAAAAATTAATCAAAAAATAAATTATTACACAGAAGATATAAAAAAAAAGTCAAATATAAAATTTATTTCCGCATTGATATATTTTATTAAAAAAAATAATAATAATAAATAATTTTTTATTTTATTGATTTATATTTGATATAACATTAGTTTTATTACGGTAGGTTCATGTAATATATATTTAACCTTGAAAATACACCGGTGACAAGAAGTATTTAGAAAAAATTTACGTCATATTATAATTTTAATCTGAGTAATTTACGGGGAAAAAATGATTAATTTACACACTATAATCTGAAGAAAAAAAAAGAATTGTATTTACCTAAACCATTTTTTTTTGCATTAAATACATCATTTAATTTTATAAGGAAAAATGTTTTCTATGAATTATATAGGAAATAATTAATTATTTAAATATAGGAAATTATTTATGTTAATTATAAATCTTCTTATTTAAGCTTTAAATGTTTTAGTTATTAAATAAATTATGTAATAGGAGTTTGATATTGCATAAAAACCATTGATAAATATTCTAGTTTAATACTTATAAATTTAAATCTTGTAAGGTTTTTATAAATTAAATTGAGATATTTTGTGTAACTCTCTAATTTCTTTAATAATGCCAAAATTTTATTTATTGAAGTATTTTTCAGAATTTAAAAAGTAAATTTTGGAAGTTTAGAAAAAAGTAGTCTTTTGTAGTGTATGTGAATAGACTTTGAATCTTGCAACAAAGTAGTGACGATCAATCTTAAGTCAATTTTAAAAACATGTTCACATTCTTACTTTAAGTAAAATGACTTTTCTTTGGCTTTATATTTCGAAGTGTCTTTTTATAAAATTCAACAATCTATCATGAGCTTTTTATCCATAAAAGGCCTAGAATGTAATAGTAGATTTTTTAATTTGACATAAAAAGTTCTTTATTGAATTATATAAAATACCTTCAATCCTTTTTCAAAAATAAAATTCATGCAAGTTTGTTTTATGACACTTTACATTATTTTTCAACTTAGTTTTATAGATTTTTAGTCATTATTTTTATCGTGAAAACTCATTTCAGATATTAAAATGTAGGAATTTCAAGTCTGAAATATAAAAAAAATATATTTCTTTTTTCATATCGCCCAAACTACTTTAAACCTACCCTATAATTTTCATGGTTTTTCAACTCAGGTTTGTGACACTGCTTTTCAAAATAACTTACGCATAATATTCTAAATTAAGATAAACGTTTCAATTACGGGGAAAAATTTTACTTGTATGCTTACATACTTGTTCTTGTGATTTCTGGTAAAGTAAAAAAAAAAAAAAGACAATAAGGGACTTTTTTTGTTTAATAAAAAAATAGGAAAAATCAATAACTGGAAAAATTCCATATATGAGCTACTTTAAAGACTTTTTTAGCTCATTTAAGATATGTACACAGTGGTATAACAAGTCAAAAAAAAAATTCTTAAAAAGAAATAAAAAAATTTTTTTTTAACATTCTTTACGTTTTAAGTCATGCGTAATCGTTTGAGCAAGAAAAAGAAGTTTCGTTAGTCACAAGTGAAATATTTCCGCTTGCGGCAAGTGGATTTTTTTTTCAGTGTATGACGCAATCAAAGACCAAATATTGGTATTACATTAAACATTTATCCAAGTGAGTTTAGGCAGTATCTAAAGGTCGAACTTTACATATTGCGGTATGTTTTAAATACATGGTTTTTTATAAAAGCCGAATACTTAATAAATTTCGAAAAGCGGTCAATGTTAACTTATCATAAATATGTAAGGTTAATGTTACTGCATAACTAAAATTTAGAATTAGAACATGAAAGCCGTAATGGCCTCAAGTCCTACAGGACTATTAGTTTTCTGTTTGCAAACCTAATCTCGCAGCTTAATATACCATTCTCTTTAAAATCATCACGGGGTCACCCTAATGTTAATATTATTACAAACGTCATAAACCTGCTAATAATCCAATAAATTACTCATAAGTAAAATTTTGAAAACGATGTTAATAAATATGCTAATATTATGTAAAATAAAATCTGAATTATAAATATGAGTCATTTATTTAAAAATTTTATTTAAAACTAATACTTTAATTATATTTATTTATATTATATTGAACTTAAAGTTATTTATTATCAATAAAATAGAAAATATCTGTTTACAAAATCAGGAATTTCCGAAGGAAATAAAACTCTTAAATTTTTCATAGAAATTTAGTAGATCATCATTTTATGACTAATCATCGATAAATATAAAAAATAAATTTTTTAAAATAAGAGAAATACGTATATCCTTCAAATTAATTTTATATCGAATACTCACACTTTCTCTTTTAATTATAAAATTACAAAACGTTAATAAATAATTTATATAACAACAAATTATAATATGATTCTTTAGAATAAAATTCAAATAAATAATATTAATAAATGTAAAAAGAAAAAAAAAAGTTTTGCAAAATAACAAAAACATATAAATAAGCAGATTATAACTATTATTATTTGCCAATAATTATACATCTAGAATATCATATTATTATTTAAATTTATTTCAATTCCATTTTTTTTATCATTATTTTATTATTAATTAAATTATGTACACTAGAAATAAAAATTGTTTTCAGCCAGTGGTGGATTCAGAAATTTTCTCAGGGAGGGACGAATTCAGTAAATTTTTGCAAGTTTTTATAACTGTTTTAAAATTATACTACAATAATACTACAAAATTAATACAAATTATACTACATTTTCAGTTCTCAGGAGGGGACGATTGCCCTGTTCGTCCCTTTCTGGATCTGCTACTGGTTTCAGTCGCTGAAATTTAAGGATTAGAAAACTAATTTGAAAAGAAAAAAGATATTCTTCAAACATCTATATCATATCATTTTAATAGCTTCAATGAACAAAAAAATAGCCTAAAAAGAAGGATCCAAAAATAGTATCCGTTTTCCTTAAAATTAGTGTAAAATCAACCTTATCGAAAAACAAAGTTTGCATAATTGTATTTTAATTTTGTTATAAGGGTGTTTTAGGAATAGTTTTTAAATTCATACTTTTTTTAAAAAAAAGTTTACTTTTTAAACTATAAAAAATTTACCCACTTTAGTGTCTTATGTAACGAGTAGCAGATACATTTATATCGGCAAATTCTAGATCCCCGTAATGTGAACCCAGCACAAACTGTAATATGCTCACGAAATTGAGGAGGAGCCATCAGAGAAACCTTATTCTTGAACATGAATAAATAAAATTTCAGAGATTTTCATTACTCTGAACCCCCAAAGCTACAATTTTTGTTAGACGGCGTATTAATTCTGTTATATTGTACCATTTGCATTTTAATGATAGTAGCACCCAATAGAAAAAACAAAAAGGTGCTAAAAATAAGCTTATAATTATCCTTAATAAAAAAAGGAGTCATATAGATTCATATCTTTAACAGTGGCATAGGAATAAAAAATATAATTACAAATATTTAAATAAACAGACAACTTTTTATAAACTACCTATAAACATTTACAATGTGTGTAAAAGCAGTGTTGAATAAAAAAAAATCAACGATTATCATTAATCGATAAATAAACATTATTTATTATTTATCTAATGACTTTTATTTAAAAAAAAAAAAAAATTTATAGGTATTAGAATATAAAAAAAAGATATCGTTATTTATTATATCACTTACAGTCACAATCATGTTATACTTTTTTTTAACACGATGATGACAAGCTACTTTTTTTTTTATACGTGTAATAGTCTTTATAACATTGAGTAAAGATGCTCGATCTTTTTTTTTTATGCAATTTTTATTTTATCATATATATTTAAATAAATTATTATATGTGAGAACTTATTGTATTATGAAAATAATAAATAACGTATGCATTGATATTTTATAAACATTTAAGAATCAATTTTGTTATGATAAGAATCATTTTAAAACTTGTCATCATATACAATATATCAGCTTTTAGAGATAAAATTGTATTTTGATGACTTGAAACTATTTTTCTTCAATTTTTATCAAAAATTTTAAATAGTCTTATACTTTTTTTTTAATTTTGAAGGGTATCAAAGATTTATTTTTTCTGGTCAGAGGCCATTCATTTCATACTGATGGTTGGGTCTGCAAATTGGTTCCAAAGTATTTTTATCAAAAGTACTACTAAAAGTCGATTTTTTCATGATTTAATTTCTTTAAAATTTCCCCATTTTAAAGTAAGCTTTTTATTCAAAGTGTCAGCAATTTTAAATGCATCCAAAAATTTTAAATTAAGTAAATTGGATTCACCTCAGTGGGTCATAAGTATTTTCACTAAAATTTTAAAGATTTCATCTAATTTGTTATAACTATAGCCAGTTTTGAATAATTAATGCTATATCGATCAAAATAAGCCACAAATTTACAAAAATACAAATTTTTGAAAAATATTGCTGATTGAACCAAATTTTAATATGTATTTAAGGGGCAGTACAGGTTAAAATCCGACTTTTTTTGAAAAAAAACTAATTTTCAGAAAATGTTAACAAAAAATTGAAAATCCAAGAAGAGGGAAACATTGCCAAGACTTTGGTGGATTTAAAACTGTGGGTTTGGGTCTTTTTATAGTATGTTTGCTCAGAGAATTTTTTCTTTGAAAATTAATCCTTAATTTTTTAAAGATAAATTTTAAAAGAAAAAATTCTCTGGGCAAACATACAATAAAAAGAACCAAACCCACAGTTTTGAATCCACTACCCCTTAAGGCTTTCAGGATCACTAATCACGATTCTAAAATCAAATTTTTAAAAATTAAAATTGCTGTCTCAAAAAAATGGATTTCTAAGTTTTTAACCTCAAAATCAGTATTTTAATATATTTTAAGCTATTACTAGTATTTTAAAAAGATTTACGGGCTTACAGGTCAGATCAAGTAAAAAATGTAATTTGATAATCGTTATTAACAAATCCAAAAACTTTAAGTCATCTTTAAAATGCTTAGAATGAGTTAAATTAGTGATTTTGCAGTTAAGAATCTGCCATTTCAAGGCCACCATTTTTAATTTTAAAATATTTATTTCAAAATCGTGCTCAGTAATAAAAACCTTATAGATTAAAATTCTGTTGAACCAGCAATACTATATAAAAAATTGTATTTTTTGCAAAGTCTTGCATTTTTGCTTATTTCGGGCGATCTAACGTTAATTAATTAAAATTGGCTATTGGAAATGGACTAAAAAAATGTATACGATCATTTGAAATGGATCCATTTTGCTCTATTTAAAATTTTTAGACGCATTTAACATTACTGGAGCCTTCATGAATTCTAAAAACGTCAAAAAATACTTATTTACGTAAAATTTCCCAAACATATTAAATTTTATGTAAGATTTTTATTTAATCACGTTATTTGGTGGAAAATTTGAAATCTGTGACAACTAATTTTTTACTGCATTTTTGAATCTAAAGCTCTGAATTCAAAAAAAAGCCATCGATCCTTTTTTCAAGAAAAAAATAGAGTTGGTTTTTCATATTCTAAAAATATCATTATCCTGAATTAAATATACTAGTATTTCAAAGATTTCATATCTTATTTACTTAATTTTGGGTAAAAATGTAAACCTTAATCAATTATCATCATCGCGGCTAATTAACTTTAAAGAATTATATATTTATTTTATATTTTGCGTATTTTATGTTTTTTTTTTTAAACTCTAAAATCGGTTTCTACGGGAAATTCCGGATCAGAAACACTTTTCATAGTAAAATAAGTATTTTAGTGAAGAAATAAGATAAATTAGCTTTGTTTTTTAAAAAATGGACAAAAAAAATCAAAATTGGCCTCCAAAAATCGAGAATTTAACCTCAGGAGTTAAAAAATTAGATGGAAGCATATTTATAGTATAGTACTTTCAGAAAAAAATACTTTGTAACCGATTTAAAAACCAGATCATCAGTTTGAAACTCGTTTTCGATTTAAAAATAACCTGCACATATAAATCATGGAAAAACTTCATTTAATTTTTTCATTGCTAACATAAAATTTATTTAAATTTTGACCACATAATTCCAATAATTTAATAACCAGGGAAAAATGAGTACGAAAAATAGTAGTTTAAGCAAAACTTTAACATTTTTTTAAATGCAAATAGCATTAAATTAAAATAACAATGTTATATATTAAAATTGATTTATTTTTTTGACGCTTTATAATATTTTTAATTTTTAGAAATCTTTCCGAAAATGAGAAGATTATTTTTAAAGGTGCTGGTTGCGTGGGTGCTTGTTCATATTGCAGTTCAAGCAGTACCAAGGGATTATTCAAATTCTTTTGATAATGCTTCAAAAAAATCAACCAAACCTCACATTATCTTCATTATTGCTGATGACATGGTATGTTTAATTTATTTACTAATTTAGAAATTATTTTTTTTTATGTATATTGACCAGAATTCTATTAATAATAAATTGTGATTTTCTTTTTAATAATAAAAATTATTTAACTTGAAAAAACAGGGCTGGAATGACGTAAGTTTTCATGGTTCTGATCAAATTCCAACTCCAAATATAGACGCATTAGCTTATAATGGAGTGATTTTAAATAACCACTATGTTTCTGCTATGTGTACTCCAAGTAGAGCGGCACTTCTTACAGGAAAATACCCAATCCATACGGGTATGCAACATTTGGTAATTCTTGAAGCTGAGCCACGAGGTTTGCCTCTTACTGAGAAAATTTTACCTCAGGTATTTGTTTTTATTATTTCCATAAAAGATTTTATTTATTGTTAGTTTTATTCTCAAAATTATGCATTTTGAGGCCTGTGACACTAACGCCTTAGTAATCGCAGTTTTCTCTAATATCGCCAATCAATTTTCGTCATCATGGAACTTGACTTACAAAAATTTTTAATTTTATATCACCCTCTAGTACCAATACTTAATATCTGTTACTTACATTCTGTAAAATAGCGTAACATAAACGATAAATTGAAATTACATTATGTCCTGCATGAAATTATTCTAAATTGACTTGACCACCTCACCTCCCTCCTAAAAAATTTCATTTTCCACCTCTTTCTCGTTCCTATGTTAACAATATAAGGCAAATTACCTTTCCTATGGATATTTTTATGTTAAAATCTATGAATAGGGCAAAAAAAGCATTACTTAAAAGCTTATATTTTAATTAAATAATACTTTTACAAGAAATTATAAAAAGTGAATTTTTATTATTTATTTTATTTATTATTCATATCAGGTGTACAATATATACATGTTATGGTAAATTATTAGAATACCACAATTTTGAGGATTAAAACTTTCTCTGGAATAAAAACAGAACCCTGAATTTATAGGTAATTGATTTTGATCGGCAAATTAGAAACCATTATACTTTTGGGTTTTAAATCTGATGAGTATTTTCACACTATGAAGTCCATTTTCAACTTGTAAAAGGACTTTTGGATCCTTGAGGAGAAACTATTGTAAATTCATTTTTTGTCTTTTTCTTGCTTCGGCAGATTTTTTTGGTTAAAATCCTAGTTGCTATAAACCCGATTTTTACAAAAATCTATATATGTGAGTGTCGGTATGTGGATCTCCTAGTTTTAGGAAATTCTTATTCCTTCATTTATTAGATTTGATAACTAAGTTTTTCAGGATGTCTGCTTTAATTCATTATCGATAGATTCAAACAATTGAATATTTTTAATGAAAAAATTAACATTTGGGGCTAAAAACTTAAACTAATTTTGGAAACATACAATTAACCCCAAGAAAATGAGATATCATCCCTTAAATATGAGGGTTTAAATAACATCTACACTGTAAAAAGTAACTTTCTTAGATTCACAAAAAAAAAAATAAAAATTTTTCGAAAAAATTTTCAAAATTTTTCGTAAATATTCGATAAAAATCGTAAATTAACTAAATTTAGTATATTATCGAAAAATTCGAGAATTCTCGATTTTTTTTGTGTTTTTACGAAAAAAGTTGTAAATTCATAACTATTTTTTGGAAATTTACAACTATTTTTTGTAAATTTTCGAGAAAAAAATTGTAAATTATCAATTTTTCTTGCGAATTCACAAAAAAAATCGAGAAACTCAAATTTTTTGTTAATATATTAAATTTAGTAAATATACGATTTTTTTCGAATATTAAAAAATTTTTTCGAAAATTTACTAATTTGTCGAAAATTTTCTAATTTTTTTGTTAATATCAGAAAGTTACTATTTACAGTGTAGGGAACGATATCTCATTTTTTTATACGTAAAAACAGCTGCCTAATCAGAAATGTAAAGAGCAGTTAAAATTAAGTAAAACTTTTAGCCCAAAGTATTTATTCAAATGACATAAGTATAATTCTTTTAGAAAATAAACTAAAAATATTAATGAATACTTTTAGTATTTAAAAGATGCTGGTTACAGTACTCACGCAATTGGAAAATGGCACCAAGGTTTTTATAAAAGAGAATACACTCCTACTTACAGAGGATTTGATTCTCACTTCGGCTATTGGAATGGTCTTCAAGATTACTATACTCATGAAGTCGCTTCTTCAGTAAAAATTTTTCATATAAAAAAAAATATTTAACATATTGAAATTTGTTTTAATCATTCATTTTTTCTTTAAAACAGATTCCAAAAGAAGGATTTATTGGATTCGACATGCGTCGTAATATGAGTGTTGCACGTGATACATACGGAAAATATTCAACAGATTTATTTAGCGAAGAAGCTGAAAGATTGATAAGCGAGCATGATAATAAAAAGCCAATGTTTATGTATTTAGCACATTTAGCACCACATAGTGGCAATGATAATGAACCATTACAAGCACCTGATGAAGAAATTGCTAAATTTTCATATATCAAAGATGCTGAAAGAAGAATTTATGCTGGTAAAATTTTTTATTAAAAAAAAATAATAAAATAAATTATTATAAAATATATAATTATTTTTACATCATTAAATTATTCTTAGAAAATTAACTTAAAAAAATAATAATGATACAATGATAATACCTTTATAACATTAAAATAAATTATAGATTTTAACTGTATAATTAATAACTATTAAAAAAAATATCAATTAAAAATAATAAAAAATTATATATTTCATCTAAAAATATATATAAATATAAATAAATAAATTGATGATTCATTTTTAATAATATTAACTTTGTTATTTATGTATAGCAATGATGTCAAAATTAGATGAAAGTGTAGGTCGTGTTGTTAGTGCATTGAGAAAAAAAGGTATGTTAGATAATAGTATTATCGTTTTTATGTCTGATAATGGTGCTGCTACACATGGGGTTCATTATAATCGTGGAAGCAATTATCCATTTAGAGGTGTAAGTATTTTTTTTGCATTTTTTATTTTAAATATTAGTTCATAAATTAAAAAATTAAAAAATAGAGCTTGCAAGTTTCTCAGACAAAATTGATATTAAATAGGTCGTGTGTAGCTTATAGAATCGAAAATGATATTTTTATTCATATTATTTGCATTTCTTATTGTTTCCATCAATAAATACAAAAAATTATAATTTTTTTTTTGTATTAAAATTTGTCACAAATTAGATACACTTTTTGCTCAAACGATTTAAAAAATAAATTTCTGTTTGTGGCCAATGAATTTTTTCCATTTTAGAAGCATTAAGAAGCAAAGAAATAATTTACACTACAAGAACAATTAAAAGATTTAAAAAAACTTTCCCGAAATCGATCAAAAAATGCAAGTGAAAAAGAAATAAAAAAAAAATTATATTTAAATTAAACTTTTTCTTTTTAATTTAATTAAATATTTTATAAATTTTTTTGTGGCGTACAGTATTGTAAAATGGACAAAAATTGCTCTTATACTGAGTTTTTGTGCTATTGACTTGAAACCTGTCTTGAAATAGATAGAATAAGCCGGGTTTCATGTCTCACTGCGGATTTTTCGAATTTTTTAATTTTAATTAGCCTATTTACTAAAAATGCATTTTATGTGAGATTCTAAAATATGCAAAAATTATGATTTAATATGTAATAAAACAAAATATATTTCTTATATCAGAATATATATAAATCTCAATTAAAGGTTTAAAAAAAAATCATATTTTATGACTATTTTTGTGAACTATCTTGGAACATCTAAAGCGAACTCGTAAAAAATATTTGAGACCTATAAAACTCAATTCTGTTAAAAATTATAATTTTAGCAGCAATTTGAAAATTGGTCATTTTGGGACAAAAGTGGACATTTAGTTTATTAACTAAACGGAGGATAAGTAAATATAGAATTTTAAAATACTGCAAAAATATAATTTTTATGAAAATAGGTTTTATAATTTAAAATTCATTACACATCCATTTTTAAAGATTTTTTTGCCAGATATAATTTAAAGCCAGAGTCCTAATTTAAGGTTTTTAAAAAAAGTTAATTTTTATTGCTGTTTTCTTAGAGTAATATCTCAAAGAATATTTTAAAGATTTAAAGTATTTAAAGAATACTTTAAATTTTTTTATTGTTTAATTAGGGGCCTGGTTTAATACTTTTAATAGTTAAATAATTTTAATAGTTATCTCATAAAATGCTATTTCTAAAGGCTTAATTTAAAAGAAGTCAGAAAAAAGTTTTCTTTTTTACATGTGATGTAAATTTTTAAAGTATTTAATATTAATAATTTCGATTTTTTTCATACAGATGAAGGCTAGTGCTTGGGAAGGTGCTATTCGTGGAGCTGCTGCTATTTGGAGCCCATTAATAGAAAAACCAAAAAGAGTATCGACTCATTTAATGTACGTAGCTGATTGGTTGCCGACAATATTTTCTGCTGCAGGTAAATATAGTCATAAAATAATCATATCATTAAATTAATGTAAACATTCATTTAAAAAATATTATAAATTTCCATTATTCAGGTATTGATCACAGAAAATTAAAAAATATTGACGGAATAGATATGTGGCCTAGTATATCATCTGATAAAATTTCAAAACGTACTGAAGTATTAATAAATATTGATCCAATATTTAATTACTCAGCAATACGTCGTGGAGATTTTAAATACGTTCTAGGATCAGTTGATGATGAAAATGAGTGGTACGGTGAAACAGGTAAAAAAGAAGATAATAATTTAGAAGGTTATTCACCTGAATATGATCCAGAAAAAATATTAATGAGTAAAGCTGGAACAGCTATTTCTGGATTACTAACTGATAACCAAGTTTTAGAACTAAGAAGAATAAGAAGCACGAGTTATTT